>PVIW01000702.1:0-206811 GCA_004026585.1 Noctilio leporinus | reverse complement strand
AACCTGGTTATGTGCCCTGGCTGGGAATCAAACCAGCGACATTTGGGTTCGCAGGCAAATGGAACTTCTTTAAAGCCCTATGGTTGCCTTACAAGGAGATGACTACTGTACACCCATCCTGCTGTTCTTCACACTGTAGGCCCACATGGTGAGAGACATAGACACCTTGCTAAAGTACTTTAGCTTCTACTTTTCATACTATGAAGGATGGACTCCATGGCCACCAGCAGCCCCTGTGTGTGACTGCTTTTCAGTAATTCAGCAGTAAGGCATTTTTATCAAAACTGCTTTCAAGTCCTGTGCTTGGAAAGGCATTTGTATAGGCATGATGCAATCTTATTAGGTTTTTAGTTACAGTTTCCATCCTCAGGGGGTTGGAGGCTAAGACAGCACCTCCCTTGCTCCCTAAAAGTCTATAACCCAAAAGCATGCCCAGAAGTTCCCCAGGCACTTATCTCTTCTGAAGCCGGCTACGCAAACAGAGCTCTGTCCCCTCTGGAAGGAAGGTGGCACCTGTGGGTTTCAGAGTTGCCCCCCTCTCCGCAGCAGCACTCTCCTTGGGGATCTGGGGTGCACCGTTCTCAGCCTCCAGGGAGTGGCTCAGGAAACCATGTGCCGTGTTCCACTGGATCACGGCGGGGTCCAGGGAGGCACACGTGCCCCCCCCCCCCCCCCGAGCGCTTCCCTGTAAATCCCCGAGAGAACCAGGTGTCGGCAGTTTAGCGTGGTTGGTCACAGTTCAGCTCCAGGTTTCAACCACAAATCCCAGCGTGGTTGGGTGGGTCCCTGCACAGCCCCATCAGCTCTGCTGCGGCCATCCTCCTCTTACTCCAGACCACAAGGCTTCCTTCTCAAGGGGAGCCCAGCTTGTGCCCTTTCACGTGGCTGATCTTACCCCCAACAGCACCACACACCAGACCTCATGGTGGACTGGATCCCCTTCTCTTTCACCCAGCCCTGATCTTAAATGCCTGGGTCTTCCTACCTGGTCTCATATCTGGCTGCTCTTACAATGCGCTACTTTTGCTCACTTCCCCACATCTTTTACCTTCTTTCCACTGCCGTCTTCAGCTGGGACAAGAGTTCCCTATGGCAGAGGGGCATCTGCCTCCCCTGGCTCTGTCACCAGCCACTATCCACTCCGAGTCATATATACCTTCCATCCTGGGTGGCTGTCCTCCCCATCAAGAAAGGTGCACCTAGAGACTTGTCACTGTTAAGCAAAGTTTCTTATGTGATGTATCCTCCCCTTCTCTCTTCCCCCAACTAAGGGCTCCGGGGAATACCTCATTTTCCAGCTCTGCATCCTGTGATAATGGCATTAATCTTGGACAGAGTAATTTCTTTCCCTGTATCTTGATAGCTCACAGCTGGTCACAAAATAATCTCAATCTTTGCTGGTGGTGGTGGTGGTGGCTCTGGGCGGTAGTAAACAATGAGGGCTCAGAGTCTGTCTGGTAGGAATGTTGCTTTTTATTTGCATACCCACCTGTCCACTGTCCTGACCACCCTTTACTCTAAGATAAATAATACGGAAACCCATGTACTGGAAGTGTATGATCATGTTGCTATTTTAATTACATAATTACAATTTTTTTTTATATTCTGTAAACGTTACACATTTAGGAGTAGGCATTTTGCTAGATAACATAAATGAGAATGTAATTCCTAAGATTTGTAGGATGAATAGCTCTTTTTAGGCATAAGGAGGCACAAGCAGTGATTTGGAGGACGGGGAGAGCGTGTTTGGGCAAATTCAATCCACTTCAGGTGTGTGTTTGAGCAGGTGACTGCTGGGGCAAGCATTTCTGAGGATAAAGATGCCTATGCAGAGACCTGACCAAGGCCTGAATCAAAAGACTGAATTTTATCCTGTAGGCATTAGGGCCCTTTGAGGGATTTTTTTTTTTTTTTTCAGGAGATAAATGATATGATTCAATTCACGTATAGAGCATTTCAGCAACAGTATGTCGGTAAACCATGATTTTAATCTCTTATTTGGCCAGTTTAAAGAATCATAGCCTCGTTGGCCACATGGCTAATAAAAATGCTTATTGTCTTTGTGAATAGCTGCATGCCAGCTCCCAGCATAGACCATTACATTTTAACCAGTTAATTGCTCTCATATATACCAAACTTTAACTGTAGAAAATATGCATTCCATAAGTTAAGCCCTGACCTTTTACTTTCATTAAAACCTAATTATAGGAAATTTTAGGAAAAGTGCTAATAAAAACAAACAAAATTTTACCTTTCCAAGAAATTTATTATATGATGCTAGAATTTCTGAAACCGCTTAGACAAGAATTGTTTCAACCTTTTTAAATGTTAAACATTATAATCAATGTAAGTAAAATAATATTTCTGAAGTATTAGTCCCGAGGATAATCTATAGTAAGTATTTAAAAGTATCGTCTATATTGTCTATAGTAAGTATTTTTTTTTCTTTCTTTTCTTTTTTTTTTTTTAAGATTTTATTTCATTATTTTTTTAGAAAGAGGGGAAGGGAGAGAGGCAGGGAGGAAGAGAGACATCAATGTATGGTTGCATTTCATCTGTCTCCAGCCACAGACCTGACTGGAGACCTGGTCTGCAACCTGGTTCTGTGCCCTGGCTGGGGAATCGAACCTGCAACCTTTGGGTTTGCAGACTGGCGCCTTATCCACTGTGCTACCAGCCAGGGCCTATAGTAAGTATTTAAAAATACTCTCAGACTATATTTTATTATATTTACATCCATTTGTACACATTTGAAATATTTTGGCCTAAAGCCTATAATAACCAAAACAAAAGTAGACTGTGACTTTGTTCAAACCCTAGATCCTGGAACTTGAATATAGTAGGTATTTACTAAATGTTTACTTTCTATAGACCTGAATATGTTTAACAAAAACCATATAGGCCTTATATGCAAGATACTGTTCCCAGCACTTTTTAAGGTTAACTTATTTATTTAAAAGAATAGATGTATTCTTAAAAATTAAGATATGCTAATTCAACTGCTTATTAATGCTCCAATGTTTCTGTTCCTTCTTGAAGGCCTCTGATTTCTGAATATGCCATACTTTGTAGGGACCCGCCCGATAATTCTATAGGTAGGTAAAGGGTTTTACATGTGCTTTTTTTCACATGGTGTCGTCCTCACTACAGTCCTGTGCCCAGGCCTTCTTATTACCACGGTGATTGGTGATTAAGATTTGGCAAAAAAAAAAAAAAAAAAAAAAGTACAGATAAGAGGAACATTTTCTTCTGAAATCTAATCTTTTTATTCTCTTATCTTTAAATTTTATTTTATTATGTCAGAAACACAACATGAGATCGACTTACTCTCTTAGTGAAGTTTGAAGTACCCAATGTAGCAACAGCAACGATCTGTGCAAGGTTGTACAGCAGATCCCAAGAATGAGGACATCCTTTGCCTAACTAAAACTTTATGCTAAACCCTCGCTTGATGTATGCACTATGTAATCGATTCTTTTATTTTCTTCAACCCTAATTTTCGAACACTAATCAGATGCTGCTGGGTAACCCCAGACACAGAGAATCGATTGGCCAAGACACTTCTCTGTACTGAGAATTATTTAAATGCTCTGTGCTGGGATCTACCTGGCTGACCTTGTCCAATCGCTCAACTACTCTAAAGCTAGTAGTCTTTATGCTCCATTAATAAAGCGAGGGTAATTATGTTTGTCCTACCTAGGAATGGGGTTGTGTTAATTAAATAGAATAACAGATATTACAAAAAGCACTTTCTAACCCCCAAAGTGCTATAATTTAATAGCTTGCTGTCTCTCAAAGGGTTTTGTCAACTAAATAATTTGTTCTCTTGTGAGAAGCTAAATGCTGGTTCTTGATAGTTGCTCTTCAGTGAATGCTGCTTTGCTTTCACAGGGTCAGTGGAATAGGTCTTCCTTTTTATTCTACAGTTTTATAAGGCAGCTGTCATGACTTGTGTTCATCTTTTACGTGTAGATGAATATTTCAGGTGCTTGCGTCTCTTTTTTTAAAATATGGCATAGTTTTAAATCTCTTCCCATTAGCACTCTTCTCTGTGTACTTCCAAATGTTTTTTTTTTTTTTTTTTTTAATTAGTAGACTTTACTTTTTTAGAGTAGTTTTAAGTATACAGAAAAGTTGAATAGCAGGTACAAAAACACCATATTACCCACCATTCTCCCACAGATAGTTTCAAGTTCTTGTTTTTTTTTTTAATGACATGTGACTGTCAAAATAAGAAACAATCTTTCAGGTGTGATCAGGGACTAACTTTATGTGGAAAGTAAGGCAGGGAGGAGTCAAAGATGGCACCCACATTTCTGGCTTGAGTGACTATGTGAGTGGTGCAATCATTTATTCATATAGGTCTCCAGGAAAAAGGGCAGACTTGGGCAGAGTAGAGGATGCTTCCAAATTATGATATGTTATGTTTGATGAATCTGTGAACTACCCATGGAGACAGGTTCCTGAGACGTTTGACATGGGATCATGGAGCTCCAGAAAAAAGGCTCTTACGTGGAAAGAGACATAATAGAGTTATTAGCATGAAAGTTACTGAGGCATCCTAGGGAGCATGGTCTACCACTGGCTCAAAGCAGAGCTAGAAGAGGACTGAGGGAAGACTAAAACAAACAAAGAAATGGAGGAGGAGACTGATTGAAGAGAAATCAGGTTTGGCTTGGTTTTGTTTTCTTTTCTGGAGAAAGATCAAATGAAAGGAAGAGTGTTTGCACTTGTTTTGGCAGCATTGGTTTTTATCATTCACACTGAGCATTCACAGTGCAGTCTGACTTGAGAAGTGAGGCGCAGTTGGCACCAAAGAGTCCACAGTTGGAGGTCTGAAAGGAGAACAGGTAATTTAGTGTTTGAAAATAGCCCTGACGATCAAGGAAGGAGAAACAACCTTACCGCCAGCACTTGGGAATGCGCTGTGTACATCGTTGGGCTACCTTTTACAATCTAGAATTCAGTAAGGGGCTTGGTTCTTCAGCTGCCATATAATATTCTCTGATTTATTACCCAAGTATGCTGCCTTTTTGCTTCCCAATTCCTAATGTAAATAATATCCTATTCATTTGTATATTGATTCTGCCTTTTAGTTCTATTATTTATACATCTATTTTATTCTTCTATCCTATTATTTCTTTATCAATGATCAATTATGATGTTCAGAAATCCAGCACTTGGTATATTTAATTATATTTTGTATGATATCTGGGATATATTTCAATCAGTAGTATTCATCCTTCATGTAATGCAAGCTCCTAATGGTATTATAATTGATTTAGTTATATTTTAAATTATAATTGGCAAACACAGAAGGTTATCACTGAATCAAACAAAGCACATTAAATAAAGGATTAATTTTAGGATAATGCAAATGTACTTGGTGGCATAAAAGTGATAAGCAGCTTAATGTTAAGTTAACTAATGAAAAATATTCAACATGGTAAAAAATTAAAAGAAATGCATTCTCTGTATATCAAACATTTCACTAAGAGGGAAATTAAATTTTACTCTTTTCATACTATTGATTTTAAAAGGACAGAAGTAAGTAGGATAATATGAGTTTTCAATAGTATATTACCTGGTTTAAGAAAAATATTCAGCTATAGAAAATGTTAATTGGGTTAATGTTATAAAGAGGATGCCCATACCACATAATAAGTATGGAAACAGACATTTGGGTTTAAATCCTGACTTGCCATTTATGATTTGGGTGACTCTGAGCAAATCACTAAGCAATCTGACCCTCAGTTTCTGCATCCAAAATGGGATTAGTCATAGTCCCAACCTTACCAGTAGTATTGAGTTTTGATTAGATTGGTATATATAAAGTGATCACAGCAGTAATTGAATGTATTAAGTGCCCTGTCATTGTTTGCTAGGCTCTAATTCAAGTGCATCTCGGGTTCTTCTCAGTGGGCACACCATTTTATAACTATCAGTGGCAATGCCATTTTATCCTAACATGGTGCCATTCTCATGGTAGGTAGCTCAAGCTTAGCTTTAGACAACTTGACTATTTTGCCACATGAACTTGTTAATCTGATGATAGCATTAAGACTGGATTCAATACCATTTATAATCTGCATGAAGTATGTCATACCTAGGTGGCAGGCTTGGTCACCTATTGGGGCATATACAGAAGGCAACCAATCAAGGTTTCTCTCTCAAGTTGATGTTTCTCTCTCTCTTTCTCTCTCTCTCTCTCTCTTTCTCTCTGTCAAATAAATAAATATATGCATATATGCTTGGGTAAGGACTGAAAAAAATTAAGGCTGGTATTATATTTTATATTTGGGGATTGAATAAGGTACAGTTGGAAAATTAGAAAGCAACCATATTCCATACAATATTTCTTAAGTTGATTCAGGAAATACAAGTACTATTTAATGAAAAATACATATAAGTGGCAATTATATTAACCTAGCTATGTAATAAAGTAATAATGTTCCTATTTTTGACTTACCATGAATCTGTGCTTAGTATTATACATTAAAACACTATTGGTAATCCACACTCCTAATTTCCAGGATTTTCCACTGGAGACAGTGTTATAAGAGGCCATTGAATTTTCTTTTCTTTTCGTTTCTTTCTTTTTTTTTAACTTTTGTTTTTGGGCAGTGGTTTCTGGATTGCTGTTCTCTTAGCATGATGAACTAATTGGCCTAGCAGGGCTCCCTATAGAATTGCAGCTTCTGCTTAGTTCATCAGGAGTACAATTTGTTGTTTCATTTCCTCTTCTAGTCCCACTGGGGAAATTGAATTGTGAAAAGACTGCCTACTGGGAGCATCCAGTGCTTATGACTGAATAAGTAACTGCATTTATTTATTTATTTGGTACTATCTTAATTAGCAAAGAAGGAAGGACTTTATTAGGTACTAGTGTGCTGTGTTTTTGATACAGATGAGTAAGTGCTGTTAGCAAAGTGTTTGACTCACATGTGATTCATGATGCTCCAAGTTGGGGCCCCTTGCGGGTGAAAAGCGTATATACAACTTTAGTTGGCTACCCAGCCAGTTTTCATAATTGTTAGTCATCCAGTATAGAAGTTGAAGAGAAGCCAATGGTTTTGATTAGTTTTTTAAAAAATGAATAAAACACCCACAGGTATGAAGTTTAGAAGGTTAATTCATTGAACCATACAAACTTGAAATTTCCATTTTGCCCAGTGAAGATGTGTTGTTTGTCCACCGCAGTGTCCAAATATTGACTTGAGCAACTTGTCCTTAAGTTTTAAAACCTTCAAAATATTCCGGTTGCTTTATTTTTCAATATTATGAGCGCTGATAGGCAACAACAGAGCTCAATAGACCTAACTATGATAATGAATGAAGTTGAATAATACCTCCATTTTACATATTTTTAGAATTGATTACCGGTTTCTATTATATCTTAGCAAATTCCTAGATATAGTAAGGAAGTTTCCTAGGATGTGAATGAAATGTCCTCTATATTAAAATTTCAAATGTTTTCTGGAATGCCATTCAATAAGCTGTTTAACTTGAAAGTAGAGGCAGACTAGTGTGATGATTATAAACTCAGACTACGGAAAAAAGGTAGCCTTGGTTTAAATCTCTGCTCTGCCCTAGCTTTGTGACCCAGGGCAACCAAGTTAAATCTCTGAATCTAATACAGTTAACGTACAGCTAATGAATGTTAGCACAAGGGAAGCTCTTGGAAGAGTGCCTAGTACATAAGAATTGCTCCGTGGGTGCTAGCAGTCATGTATGTTGCTTGACAATCCAGCACAAAGCCTGGTGCCAGTCATGTGTTCAATAAAGAATTCAGAAATGAATGAATTAATAATAAATGAGTGGACAAGAGAAAGTGTTGCACCCCCAAACCTAGAATCATTGCAAATCCATGTCAGTCTTATACATTTAAACAAAAGAGTATATATCTGTATATAAAATCATAGCCAAATGTAGAAAACTTTCTGAAGAGCTTGGAATCTATATTTAGAGAGATAATACTTATTATCCTAAAATCATTACTGTGTTGTCTCAAGGATTGGAAGGTTAATTTGCAGTGTTCTATGGGGCAGGATGAGTAGACAAAATCCCCAGGATTTTTCAAAAAATATACTTCAGAAGCCCTTTAGTCCAGACTGTATGATTTCTTTTCTGTAGATCTCATTTATATAAAGTCCACAATAGATAAAACTTAACCTAGTTTAATACAATTTAAAATATATTTTCCCTCAGGGAGTTAAATGACTGGAAAATTGTAGGACTGGGAATTACTTTAGTGTTTTGTTTTATTTTTTTAGTGTTGCTCTATGGGGTGTTCGTTCTGTTAAACTCAGCCAAGCTGTGTTCTGACTTATGCACTTTTTACATAGAGATGTTACATCCCTGTAAAATTCAACACTGAACCTGTATGCAGCTTACTGAAGATGCTACTCTGATAATGACTAGAAACATCTTTCTTCTCAGGCAGCCAAGTGTTACAGGATGCTGTGTGATGTAAACATGGTTCACGCATGTACCTCTCACATTCCAAAATGCTGCTCTCTCATCATCCAGGATCGCTGCCCCCACCAGGTTTCAAAGGGCTGCAATGTCATACAGGAACATAAGTGGCTTGTTTGGTGAGAAGAAAGGTTTTTAGAAATACAGACAATCTCCCACATACTAGACTGTAATTCCCCAACCCCTGCTCTTCTTTAATTTCTATTTTAAGTTAGACCTTCATCTTTAAGAAAATAAATGAAGGGACAAGTATCAGAGACAAGGCACAGACCTGTGTGCTCAGCTATGGTCCTGCTGAGCACATGTAATATGGATGAAAATACTTATTTCTCCAAGTTCTGAGGAACAAAACTGGACTAAAAGTCATTCTGGACTTGTGAATGTTTTGTAGTTCTGTTTGGTTTTGACCAAATATCTCTCCTTTCACTGGCTCTGCCTCTGCTATCCTCATTCAGCATTGCCTACTTGCAGAACTTGGCTTTGGGATCTCAGCCTCTCAGTCCCAAACAAGCTGGCAAAACGTCAGGACACTCAGCCATCAGGAGGATGAAAGTGCTGTCAGAAGGCCCAGTGATTGTGAAAGCTCTATTTGGCCACTTTTTTTTAAATTTAATTTTATTGTTGTTGTATTACACCCATCCCCTTTCTACTCCCCTCTTTCTCCTTCCCCACCCACCCACTCCCCAACAAAATCAATCCCACTTGTTGTCCATGTCATGGTTCTTCCATGCTAGTTCCTTGACTAAACTGCTCCCCTTCTTTGCCTCTTCCTCCCTCCTCCTCCCTCCCCCTTCCCCTCTGCCCACTGAAGATCTCTTCATTGTACTCATATATCTGGTTCTGTTTTGCTTGTTTGTTTGTTGCTATTTACAATAGCCAAGTGCTGGAAACAGCCTAAGTGCCCATCCATGGATGGTTGGATCAAAACACTTGGATACATTTACACAATGGAATACTACACAGCAGAAGGAAAGAAGGAACTCCTACCCTTTACAACAACATGGATGGAACTGGAAAGTATTATGCTTAGTGAAATAAGCCAGTCAGTGAAGGACAAATACCATATGATCTCACCCATTACAGGACAATAATGAACAAAACAAATAAACAAGTATTGGATACTTTTGGTTTTTATTTGTTTGTTTGAACAAAGCTCAAAGGGCAGTAATTTCAGCACCAAATGAGGTGCTCATATTCCCAGACTTTGGATTGCACTCTGGACTTGGATGAGCTGGGGAACACTAAAAGTTTCTTTGCAAAGTTCCAGCTCTTAAGTATCCAGGGAAAAATTAGCCTGGTGGAGGAGAGCCAAACACCAAAGTGTGTGCCTCCTACAATGTGAAAGGCCCCATTCTGTGGTCAAAAGCAATAAAAACAGAAAAGCCCTTTGATTGGCAGTACTTAAGATAGACAAGTCTTGTCAGGTACGGGGCTGCTGACAGAGAAAAAAGCAAAGGAAAAGTAAGGAAATATTAGTGATCAGCAATTGTTCCTGCCCTCCACCTGCATCATAAATGTAAGTCAGTTATAAAGTTCCATATGAAGTATAGACGTATGCTTATTTTTTATTTGGTTTTACTCATTTGTTCACCAGAGCCTTGCTGAACAGCTTTCAAACTCAGTGATCAGTTGTGGACACAATATCCATACAATGAGACACTCATCTTGAAGGGTTCATGGTCAAATGATAAGAGAAAGAAGTTGGATAGAAACAACTTATTACACTATAATGTAATAAAAATAAACAAAAGCACAATTTTTCCACCAGAAGAATGTAATCTTCAACTTCAACCCCATGCTAAAAAATATGCCCTTTCAGTTCTCAATTTTGTATTACTCTCTCTGAAGCTCAGGACTGGAACATTCTGTTTTATGTTCTAAGGGTGGGTGTGTGGGTCCCTAGCTCCCTTCTCCAAGTTTATGATCAGATATCAGACTAATGATGCTTTTGCCCAAAGCTAACCCTCATCCTCTTTACCCTATAGACTAATATGTCAGTGCAGTGACTATGATGTGCTTAATTAACCTTTTTTTTTTTCCTTCATGATACTGAATTTGGGGTTTGCCTTCCTCTAGTCCTCCTGGATTATAAATTCACCTGGGGGCAAGGACATTCTTCTTATTCAAGGTGGAAACCCAGACTTTTGACTCTAGAATCCAGTTTAGAGCTGTGGAGTAAATAATGAGTGAACCTCAGTCTACCATGATGACTCAGGCTACATAGTAGAACCACTGAATTTACATGGTAGAACCAAGAAAGGCTGGACTGTGAGGACTGCTACAACAAAATACAGCACACATTTATTTTCTCACAGTTCTGGATGCCAAAAAGCTAAGGTTAAGTGCACACTTGGGAAAGAGGGAGAGAGAGAAGGGAGGAGGGAGAGGGGGAGATGTAGCCCTATGAATTAGGGCCTTACCCTTATGATCTTCTTTATCACCTTCTTGAAGGCCCTGTCACCAAATATAGTCACATTGTGGATTAGGGGTTAATATATGACTAGAGGACAGATTTCTGTCTGTAATACCTTCTCTGATATAATGATTAGGAGAGACTGAGGAAAACAGTCCCTTGAAAGTATTTACAAATGAAGAAAAATCCTATCACCCCTTCTTTAACATTTCAAGTTAAAACTAATGTTAAAGTATTGGTTGTTTTAATAATGCTTATTCTGGCATGCTTTTAGATGTTTAGCAATGCCATTAATTGGGTTGAACACAAACCTTTGACACAAATTTGAAATTTTAAGAATGAACAAAATTGTTTTGCTAACAGAAGGAAACAAGTCTTTCACTCAATTCTCATTCAATTCAGATAAGACTTACTTAGAAAATGTTCCTTGATCAGTTAAGCAAGCAAACCTATACCAGGAATGTATCTGACTTGCCTCCTGTGTTTTTTCAGCCACAGGAAATTCCTCCAGGCCAATCACTTAAATGTTTAAAGAATCTTTTCTTCCCTCAAGTTTGAATACCTCTCCTTCAGCAAAATGGAAACAGAATAGAGCCTTGAGTTCCAATGTGAGCTTCCCTCTTTGCTAATCAGAAAGACATTGCAGAATTTACTGTATGTTGTCTTTTGTTGCTTTCTCTGTAGAATCGGAATAGTAATATCCACCACGTATGGTGAATGTGGAGATTTTTAAAAGCTCCATATACAAGGGTTTGTTGCATTGCTTGATGCATCCTCATTCCCTTCATACTTACCAGCTATGTTTCTTGGTAGTCAACCTATTTTTATCTGTGGCCTCATTTTTGGAGATAGGGTTCCCACTTCTTCTAACACATTTCCTACCATACTCAGCCTCTATTAATAATCTAAGAGCTGTCTTCTTCCCACCCAGCTTGCTCCCACTTTAAGATTTTGTATGTGTTTTTCCCTCTCTTGGTTGCTTGTGCCTCAGATTTGCGCAAAGCACCCTCATTCTTGTACCGTCTGTGTTCACCAGCATTACCTCCCATGGCCTCTAATTCATTTGTGCGTAGCAACACATGCCTTCCCTCCACCCCCAGCCCTGGCCAGAGGAGCTCTTTTTCCTTCATCTTGTCATAATGCGCAGGGATCCACAGTGCTTGTTGTCTCTCCTGCCCTGGGCTGTAGTGTGGGCAGAGACGGAGACATTGGTCTTAACTCAGCAGTTTGCACACAGTAGGGTTTGATCATAGCTATCTGTTGAGGGCGTACAAGGGCTGTCCTGAAAGTATCGAGCCAATTTCAACATAATTAAAACAGTTTTTGCTGCCAATAGTTCCAGGACAGACCTCACGTATGACTGGATATATGAATACATAGGTAGTCATATAAATAACTATTTAAATATCTTTTTATCTGCTTTAAGAGCATACTTTACTCCTTGGGCTATTATTTTTCATTCTCTTCAGTTAGAATAGTAGGTAAAGCAACCCAGAAAGTTCTAGGTGATGGGAACTGAGACATACAATCAAAAGTAGTAAATTTACAAAGTTGATAAAAACACACATGATTAATTCAGACTTACCTATCTGTCATGTTATGACTATGTCCATGTAAGGAAACTTTTTTTTCTGTTATATATTTTGCTGAAATGTTGGTAATGTGGTATATTACCTAATTCTTATTCCAAAACACTAGTTATAGGCTGGAGATAACAAGTAGATCTGCCAGGGGTATATTGAATGTTTTGTTTCCTTTTGATATAAGATGACAGATAATTCTTGGACATACAGTAGTGAAAGCTTGAGGGTGAGTTCACCACCACAAATCTGATATTATGGGGTGGGGGGGAACCCCTAGTATCATGTGTTGCACAAACTCAGCCATCAAGAACTTTTTAAATACCAGTACATTTCCCAGGAGAAGGAACAATGCCTCTAACTTGTCTCATATTGAAATGTGATTTTAATTATTAATTAAATTTTTAACTTCAATAATTAAATATTAATTAATTTATTTAAAGATATTATTTATTATTTTTAGAGAGAGGGGAACAGAGAGGAGCAGAGAGGGAGAGAGGCATCAATGTGTGGTTGCCTTTCACCTGCCTCCAGCCATGGACCTGGCTAGAGACCTGGTTTGCATCCTGGTTATATGCCCTGGCTGGGAATTGAACCAGCGACCCTTGGGTTCGGAGGCCGGCACCTTATCCACTGTGCCACCAGCCAGGGCCTAAATATTAATTTTAAAAGCCACTTTCTCTTATCTCTGGCTCAGATGAATAGGAAGGAAAGGTAGTATGTGCAACTGATGTTAAGTTAAAAGGAAGAAAATAATGATCAGAGAACTGTGGTGCGAACATTTTACTTCTCAGGAAACTAGACCCATTTATCCCCCTGACTAAAAAAAAAAAAAATGTTAATTAATGGGATATCTTTATTAAAAGAACATCATGAAATATTATTTTGTTTCCATTACATGCATACCATGGTATTACCTCTATTTTCTTAGTTCAGTAGCTTCCCAGTAGATGGCACCATTGTGACTCACAATGCTGCTCCATCTTGATAAAGAAGGGTTAGGAAACACTTTTCATTTCCAAACATTTGTAGAGAGTGCAATACAATAGCGCTTGCCATGCTGCACTAGAAGACCAACAACTCTACATGCCCAGAGAGTCAACTGTTAAAAGCCGGTGACTGTGACAAGAACTCCCGCAATTGACGTGTTGGTATCATTGTTTAACATCTAATGATTTTTGTAACTTTTAAATTTAAAATAGTATGATTATTTTATAAAGGATGTGAATACGCGCAGAGAGGTACACACCTTTGAGTTCTCTCTCCTCTTCCAAATTCTGAAAACTTCCACCAGGGTTTCTGTCAACTCGTCACATGGTCACGCATTCTCCCAGCTATCGGCATGTGGGCTGTGAGCGTGCCCTGGAGGCAATGCTTTTCTATCCAGACAGTGGACTTCTCTTCATGCTGGCGGATTTCGCTCTGTCCTGTGTGTATGCACAGAAATACACTGATGTACACTGATGTACGCTTCAGATCCACACATTGATAAAGCTCTTCCAGTTATAAGACACTGTGATTGGTTTCCTGGGCTCTCAACGTTCATCATAATATACGGTCAGACTTGGTTAATAACTTAAAAGCCATTCCCCCATTTGATGTCTTAAAGATTTATGGGCAAGTTTTCTGTTTCAAATTGGGAACTCACTTTTTCTCTAGGAGGCTGTTTAATGATCACTGAGTTGTCTGGGGGTCTGTAATGACACCTAAGCTGTGCCCTGTGAACTCCTCCGTGACTTTGGGACAAGAAGGTGTGTGGTGGTCAGAAGCAAAAGAATTGGTGTCAGAGAAACATCTGTGGATTTCAGGACCTGACCAGCGAATTATCAGCTTACTCTTTGCAATTATTTACTTACCTGGTTGCTCCTATTACTAAGGACTGCTATTCAGATGAGTGTTGGCAAGTCACTTAGGGAAACTGAAAATGCTCATGGGCTTCAGGGAGCATGTGCCCCAACTGTCCCTGTGATAACCAGGTGCAGGGTAGTGATTCCAGGTGTGGCAGCTCTGGGCACCACCTGTACAGCTTGAAGCAGTTGGCATAACCTGCCCGAAACTCAGTTTTCTGTCTTCAAAAATGGGAAAAGTTAGCACTTAGCTGGCAGAGTTACTAGACTTATATAGACGTTGTATTAAAAATGGGAGATGGATTATGGTATGTTTACTGAACTCACATGTATTCAAATGTGTGCAGACATTTCAAATACTGCTTAGAAGATACCACAGCCATTTCAGTACATGCAAGCCAGAAGTTTAAAATGTTACTGACCCAGAGGCACCGAGGTAAAGGAGGTTCCAGACTAAAAGCATCCTCAGCATCAAGATTTTTTTTTGTAGACGAGCAAAGATGGCTTCTCTCCAGAGGAAGACAAAAAGGAAGGAACGCCGCATTGCTTGAAGGAAGGATAAAGCCCATCAAAGCGGAGCGCGCCTCAGCAGGTGGCAGTTTGGTGTTGGGTCAAACGTTTACAAGTGTCACTGTGGCCACATGTCAGGACCCGCTTACAGGTTACGTGTTGAGATTTGAAAATTGAGGGGACATGTTCGATCGGGTTCCTTCGAAGCAAACTCTGGCACACAGATGCCTGTGAAATAGCATGTGCGAAGTGTCGCTAAGCGAGGAGGAGGAACTAGGAACCGGAGGACTGAGGCATCAAGCTGAGCATGAATCACATTGGCTCGATCCCATTGGCATGTGCTTGGAGCATGAATGACATGTCAGACCAAGATGGGTTCTGAGCAGCGACTGGGAAGGCAGCTGTCGTGTGGACTCAGTCCTGGTTCAAGGCCCGGTGGTGAGGGTCAGGGGACATCAGTTCCCAGTCACTCCCGGCGTTGCGTTAACACAGGGGAGCCTTGCTCTGGTCTTCCGAGAGTGCACTGTTGGCGGGGTGGCTCACGTGTGGGTGCAGGGGAGTAAATGCTGGGAGTCGAAAGCGGACATGAACAGAAGTGGTAAAGGGGTCCACTGGGGGAGACGTGCCGGAGCACTGCCAGCTTCCGCCGCAGAAACTGGGGAGCTTTATGTCTATCTAAATGGGAGAAGGAAAGGTGAAAGTCATTGTTACTGCGCTTTATCTTCTGCAAAGCTGGTTTTGGCCACTTCTGTGATACTATTTTTATCCCTGGCAATAGACGATTTTCTATTCTTCCTATTTGTAAGGCACCTAAAATTCACAATTTTGCATGTGTAAATAAATACAAGAATCACAGATGTATTGTATCTACAGCACTTGCGTACATATTTCCTTATTGAACATATGAGAACTCTATGAATTAGGGAAAACATGAAACCTTACCCTCATTCCTGGGATAAAATATTGATGTTGCTGGATGACATTTGAGTCCAAAACAAAACAAAAAAACATACACCAGAAAAACTTCCCTCCTGTCCAGCTGCTTACCCAGACCTATCAGTGAAGGGTAGCTCTAAACAGTTTGAAATGCTTAGTCACAATAATTTTGATTATTATTATCAATATTATGTATTAATGAACATAGCATAGATACTGTGTTTGTTATGTTGCATATATAGAAAATGCAATAACATCTACCAGTATTCTCTTTCCAAACATTTCATGTCGTTTATGTAACCCTGTAGGTACCAGGTAAAATTTAGTTTCCTGGGAAATTCAGGTCTGCTAGAGAAATGTATATATGGTGACTCTTGGAGATAATGAGAATGCTTACTAAGAGTTTTTAGCTTAAATCATGGCTAGTCCACAGCCACTAGGCAGTTGGCAAAGGTAGAAACCAATCCCTGGGTTGAAATGTCATCTCATGGACTTCACAGTTATTTTTCTTCACCCACGAGGAGTAAAGTCAGGAGTGTGTTTTGCATACTCTTTGCTCGACCTTAATTTTATATTTTCTCATGTCTGCCTCCTGAATCTTATGATTTTTAAAATAGTTTCATCCAGCTTATCTGCATTTGCTAAGGATGAAATTGTTCTTCTCCCTCCAAGTTCAAAGCCTTAACCTCATGGGACCTTCAGGGAAAATTAGCTTTCGATGAGATTATGGTCATGGGACTCTTATGATAGGGTTGGAGAGACATCAAAGTTTGCTCTCATTGCTTCTCCTCCCTGTGAGGGCACAGGGGGAAGGCAGCCACCTGTGTGTCAGGTCAGGAAGAGACCCCTCATCAGACACCAGGAGTGCTGGCCTTGACCTTGGACTGTGGACCTCCAGGACTGTGAGAGAAGAATTCTGCTGTTTAAGCCCTGGAGTCTATGGTATTTTTGTCATGGCAATGGAAAAAGACACCATTCTTACCCTTCTGGAACTAGTACCTAGAACTGGAAGAGAAGGATTTAAAACAAAAGTTTATCAGCATTGCCTGCTTTCAGCCCAGCTATTTAAAACAAAAGTTTATCAGCATTGCCTGCTCTCAGCCCAGCTATTAAAATGGCCTTGACCTTCAGTCCCTTGAATCCGATGAAGAATCTGATGAATGCCATGTATTTCTTCATCTTTTGCCTTTCCCAGGAAGTCAGGCTTGGCTCTGGGGTCCAAAGTATGTCTGAAAGTGACTTACATCCTAGCATTACATGCTGCTTAGAATTCCCGGTCTTGCCGGTAGAACATTTTGTAGTAACCTTTAAAAATATAAACATTTTATTTTTCTCCTGCAGTGGAGAGAGCTGATTCATGATGAGTGAGTTCCTCTGCCCCCTCTGCACCATATGTCCCCTCCTCCGTGCTGATTTCCTCTCACCGTTAAAGGAGCAACACAGATTCAGGAGTTAGGATGCATGCTTTAAATGTCCTGATTCTAAAGCTTTCAGGTTAATGCTGTTGAAAAAGCAGGGGTCCATTTTTTTAATAAATTCATTAAAATACATCGTGAGTCAGCTCATTTCCACTTTGTGGGCAGTTGTGGTATTGGAAGCATTGCCCCTCTTCACATCCCCAAAGGGCTAAGAAAAATATCATTGATAGATTCATCTCTACAGTGTAATGAGGTGGGGGGACCCCATGAGACAAGTCTCATGGTTCTGGAATGCACAGCCTGGCGAGTCCAGTTCTGATGTCAAGAGCCTCCCTTAGTACTTTGTGATTCCCAGCAGGAATGCTTCTGTGGGCTTCCTCCTTCTTCCTGTTCCCATGTGATGGGATTATTTGGCACAACGTCTGTGCTTTGGTTTCATGTTCATTTTTGTCAGATTATTCAAAGAGCAGCAGGAACTGTGGTAGAGTAGTACAAATGACGGATGGAATGCAGCCACAGTGTGTTCTTTCTGCCCCTGTGTCTTGTCATGAGAGGACAGTCATATTTCAGAAGTCATTGCTCCTTTTCCTTTTAATCTTCACCCAAGGATATGTTTATTGACTTAGAGAAGAAGAGGGATAGGAAGAAGCATTAACATCAATGTGAAAGAGAAGCACGATTGGTTGACTCCCACACATTCCTTGACCAAAAACCCATGACATTTTGGTGCACTGGACAACATTCCAACCAACTGAGCCACCCGACTAGGGTTCAAAAGTCATTTCCTTGCCCTAGCTGGTGACTCAGTGGATAGGCGCTGGCCTCTGAAACCAAAAGTCTCTGGTTTGGTTCCCAGCCAGGGCACATAACCTATGTTGCAAGCCAGGTCTCCAGCCAGGTCCACAGCTGGAGGCAGGTGAAAGGCAACCATACACTGATGTTTCTCTCCCTTTCTTCCTCCCTCCCTGCCCTTCTCTCTAAAAATAATGAATAAAATCTTTTTTAAAAAGTTATTTTTAAAAAGTCATTTCTTGGCTCCCTTTTTAAAATCTTCCTTTTAATGCTACTTCATACCTTCTAATACATTTTTAAAAGATTTTATTTATTTTCAGAGAGAGGGGAAGGGAGAAAGGCAGAGAGGGAGAGAGACATCAATGTATGGTTGCCTTTCACCTGCCTCCAGCTATGGATCTGGCTGGAGACCTGGCTTGCAAACTGGTTATGTGCTGGCCGGGAATCGAACCAGTGATCTTTGGGTTCACAGGCTGGTGCCTTATCCATTGTGCCACCAGCCAGGACTTCTAATATATTTTTTAACGATTTTTTAATTTAGTTTTTATAATATTTTTTCTGTTACCATTTACTCCCTTTATCATGCCCCTCCCCCAACAACCCCTGCACTATTGTCCATGTCCATGAGTCCTTTTTCCTTTTGGCTCGGTCCTTCCATCCCCTCACCACCCCTAGCTTCTAATACATTTTGAATAGTCATTTTAGTGAGATGGCCCAAATGTATATATCAAGACATCTATATCAAAAAGGATCTCAGCCCTGGCTGGTGGCTCAGTGGATAAGGTGCCGGCCTGCGAGCCCAAAAGTTGCAGGTTTGATTCTCCAGCAAGGGTACGTAGTGAGGTTGCAAGCCAGGTCTCCAGCCAGGTCCATATCTGGAGGCAGGTGAAAAAGGCAACCATACATTGATTTCTGTCTCTGTCTCTCTCTGCCTCTCTCCCTTCCCCACTCTCTAAAAATAATAAATTTAAAAAAAATTAAAAAAAAAAAAGAAAGGATCTCACCAATTCGATGTATTTCCAGTGAGAATTACAGATAATCTGTTGTCCAAATGTTTTCTGATTTGTCCAAATTTTAGTCAAGGGGTCACTATGAGATCAGAAATTAATCCAGACATGGATTAACATGTTTTGGCTATTTAACACGGGCATAGCACTTCACCTGTCTTGACCTGTTTGGGGAAAGGAATACATGTTAGAAAATTACTGGAAGAACTTCTGTGTCAGTGATACATACTTCCTCTGTTTTATATATAAGAATATTAACCACTTTAAATTGTTTATGTAAATGTTTATGCTATTGTTGGGCTATTTGAATTTTGACATGCAACCCTTTTTTTATGCACACTCCTCAGCATCAAGGTTTTAGCTTCTAAAAATCCAATAATCAAAATGCTAAGACCAGTTGGAAGAAATTTGATAAAGAGGATTGCTCTTTACATGAGCCAATGCAAGTGCTATTCAGTAAGTAACACACTGACAGATGTAAATATTGATGATCATTTTGCATGAATGTTAAATTAGAATTAGAGTCCTAACTATTGGTTTCTACATATTTCTTCTTGTTGGTAAGGGAATTTTGGAGATTCTCTTGTATTTTTCCTCCTGCATACAGATGTAAAAATATTTACTTTGTTTTATGTTACTCTGTGTTTAGTTCTTTGTTTCCTTTATACTCATTTTGTGCTGGACACAATGAGTGCTAGGGACATTGGGTGGACAAATCAAATAGGGTCCCTCCTCTCAGGAAGCTTACATTCTACCGTGAAGAGTTAAACACATCAAGGTGGCTTCAGTGTAATGAAAGACAGTTACCAGAAGGGGGAGGAAGAGGCTCTCTGGTCAGGGCAGGCCTGTGTGAGGGGAGACCTGAAGGAGATGGAGCCGCAATGCCACAGAGGTGCCTCACCACTAGGCATCTGAACAGAAAAGACAGGGTTTCAGGGAAATAGAAAGAAGGCCTGTGAAGCAAGAGAGGTGGGGTAAATGAGAATGGAGGTAGGAGGCTGGAGTGACGTGAGCATGCAGAACATTCAAGTTCTCTTCCTTCCATTTGGAAAAATAAATAAATTTAAAATGAAAAAAAGTTTAAATTAAAAAATGAAATTACAGTAAAGTTTCTATTCAAAATTATTTGCAGGTAGTTGCTTTAGATAATGCGTATTTAACCTGTTCATCTTGTTTTTGTTTTCTCTACCTTAAGTTACTTAATACTTTCCAAGACACTATTATCTAAGCCCTACTACTGCTCAGCCATCTGGTTTACCCCATGTGCCTCCTGGTCCCACCAAAGGACTGACTCACAATTTGCATTGCACTACACCCAGATTTTTAGAGTACACCCTAAGTAAATGTACAGGTAGATCAAAAGAGAAACATTGAGATTGGGTGAGATCTTTATTTTGTCAAATGTCCTAAAAAATAACCAACCTAATTGAGATAGAGGAGGGATATTTAAAAAGCAGAAAAAGAGACTTGAGGGAATGAAAAGATTATAAATAAGTCAGTACCCTTAGTGAACACATCACACATACTCATCCTCAACTATTTGTGGCAATATTCCTGAATATTTACCAAAGTGAAGAACATATAAATTAGATATTCTACAATTCTGGAAGTTTAATTTTGTAGTTCTAATTTAGAATTGGTGAAATATGGTGTTTAATATGTTTATATACAAAGTAGTTATTTAGAATTTAAATCATTATATTGAAGGTAGAAGACAAGAGTACTTTTGATGTTAAATGCTTATGTGATAGAGTTCTCAATAACTCCAGGCCTGCATTTGATTCTTACTACTTATAGTTTCACAGGGGACCTTTCTCTGAGGCCTTTAGTACTATGATTGGCATTTGATGGACATACAGTAAATATTTGTTTACTGAATGAATTCATGAATGAAATAAAGGAGCTATAAGGTATAAACATAATGCAAATATAAATGTTTAGTCATCATGAAACATAACGAAATTGTTTTAATGAGTAAGGAAAGTTGTAAGCTTCATTTGTGTTTGTTTGCACCACTAATTAAGTAATGATTACAGGTTCCTTTAAGCGTTTGGAGTTTTAAGTATAGCTTTCCATTACATGTCTTTTATTAAAGGAATGTAATCTTGGCTCATGTGGTCAGTTTGATAGACTACTTTGTGATTAAAGGATCTATTGGACCTGCCTTTCTCTTTATTGCTTAACTTTTTAAGATGGATCTTTCAGGCAAAGGTAATATTTTTCATTGCTTTATAGAATTAGTAAATTAAATGTATAAATGAAAGCATTCATTATCAACTTACCCATAGTTGGCCCAGAAGTAAGATGCATGGGACAGATGTTTGCATTGGCACCCTTTCCCTTGACTGTTGCCACTTCCAAGAATGTTAAATTGAATCAAACTAACTGTACAACACTTTTGTCTGTTCATCAAGTTTAGAGCATCTTAACTCCATCAATATGACAAAGTCTCATTGTTCTCTGACCGTTCCTGCTCCTGAATTAGATTTCCCTTTATATCTATGGAATTCTAGAATAAAATACTTTTGAAAAATAATTTGAGAAAATAATCCATAAAATTAAAAAGATTCAAAAGACCCATGAAATCTGTCACAGCTTCAAAAAGACCAACCATGTTATAGTAGTTTATATAATAAAATTAAACCTATATGGTTTTTATAAATATTGTAGTGGCCATTTATTAATAAATAAATCTAGAAAAATTTAATTAATATCTATATCTATATTATATGTTAGTCATATTTCTTAATCATTAACAGCTGCTTTGTTTTACCTGAAGATCTGTACATTTCATCATTGCAGATTCACACGGTGACTTTTAATATTTAATATATCCAAATAATTTTAATAAGTATTTAGTATTTTATAACAGATTCCTACTTCAAATTTTATTTCATATTATTTGTTAAATATATTACAATACTTAGGATAAACAACCAAAATACGATAGTTTGACATGAGTCTGTGGAACTCAGTTTTCCAGTTGAATTTGTTTTCACGCAATACTTTGTA
The DNA here is from genome assembly GCA_004026585.1 of Noctilio leporinus. Lineage (NCBI taxonomy): Eukaryota > Metazoa > Chordata > Mammalia > Chiroptera > Noctilionidae > Noctilio > Noctilio leporinus. The sequence continues at coordinate 184,821 of PVIW01000702.1, read as the reverse complement.
CTAAGAAACATTCTCTCAATGTAGTCCTCCTTTGGGGAATTTATATTTTTATAAATAGTCACAGAAGCATTTGTTAGGATGCTGCGGGATACCCTTCTGCTTTTAGAGATTGCCAGGTGGCATCACCCTTTGTTTTCTTCTTTTTAAAATTTTTCATTAAATGTATTGATGTGACATTGGTTCATAGGATCATCTGGGTCTCTAATGTACATTTGTACAGTACAAATTTGTGTAGTAAAAGTTGGTACGCATTACCTGCACACCACATCCCTTAGTGGTTACAGTTACAGCTGATCAATTCCAGAGTAACTCAAATGTTAGAGTAACTCAAATGTTAAAGTAACAGGGAATGAGACTTTCCTAATGTCAGATTTGCAAGTCCAGATAAATTATGTCTACGATTTTCCCCTTGTTTACATACTTGTTTTCGCTAATTACCCTTGTTGATTGATAAGGCATGATTTACCCCACAAAGACTCTCATCCATTTCCCTAGGAATGATGAATGCTGTTTTCCCCCATGAATTTTTTAATGCATTTTAAACACTTTCAAGTTTATTATAAGTGTTTCATGAAGTTTTGGCTCAGCCCTAGTTATTTCTAGATTGGTCTTGAGCTTGAGATGTTATGGACTGGAGCAAACTTTATGTGTTTAATAGATGGCTCTCTTTTTTATAGGAAAGGATGTTTTATTTTGTCACAAAGTTTTATGCTTTGTTCAATTTTCTTTTTAGGTGCTTTGTTATGGCTTTGCGGTTTCTTTAGTGTCATTTTTAAAACCTGTAACTTAGATGTTTCCAACTTCCAACAATTGTTTTGTTTTGTTTTTAATATATACTGCCCAAGTATCTGTTTTTTTTGTTGTTGTTGTTCTTTTTTTTTTATATAAATGAAATAATCTTAGAAAAAGAGATTATACTATATATATCTTTTAGTATATCTCTATAGTTGAAATCAAAATTCTTCTTTAAAGGCATAATATATTTGATGAAATACAGTTAAAACTTACCTGAAATCATTTTCTAAAAATGTTTCCTAAAATCTCCCTATCTATAATCAGTTTGACAGGAAAAGAAAAGGCCACTTTCATCAACTAGAAATTCCTTTAGTAAGTTCAATTTTAGTTCCTAGGAAATTCTTTGAGTTTTTCAAATAGATTTTTATATTGATACTTTATTTTGAAAAGTGGCTCTTTAGCTGAAAGCTTAAGGGAATGTATGGAGAAACTCAAGCAGGGGTTTATTTTTCAGCTACAATGAACTATTTGCATTCCCCAGCTGGCTTGCACGTTTTTTCATATATTGCTACCTGCACCCACCACTTCCTCCCCACCCCTTTCTTTGTGTGACTGTGTATTTCTCAGGACTCCTCTCTCCAGTCCCTGACCCCTCAGTCTGGGCTCCGATGCCACCCTTGGTGCTTCTCTGGAGACCAGTTATTTTCCCCATCACACTAACATGTGAATGAGTGTTTTGGGTCAGTGCCACCTTCTGGACTGTGAGGTTCTTTCTCTTTTTATTTTTTTCCTTTTTTTAAAGATTTTATTTATTGTTTTTAGAGAGAGGGGAAAGGAGAGAGGCAGAGAGGGAGAGAAGCATCAATGTATGGTTGCCATTCACCTGCCTCCAGCTACGAACCTGGCTGGAGACCTGGCTTGCCACCTGGTTATGTGCCCTGATGGGGAATCGAACTAGTGATCTTTGGGTTTGCAGGCCAGCACCTTATCCACTGTGCCACCAGCCAGGGCTTTGGACTGTGAGGTTCTTAAAGGCAAGGATGCTGCCTGCTTTGTCATTGTGTTCTCAGTGCCTTGTGTGGTACCTAACCTCTGCCTTCTGACTGTGGCTCAACCAACACACACATTGGAGGGCACAGCTCTGAGCCTGAAAGGCAGAGGCAGGTGGGAAAGGAAAGGATACCCCTTGAACTGCTGATGGATGAGCAAGGCATTGGCTGAGTCTTCGTGGTGTAGAACATGGAAGACGAGGGGAAGATTTGTAGCATGCTCTCCATGTACGAACACACAGTCAAAGCTAGGAAGAGAATGCACATGGCGACCAGGAATCAGATTCTTTAGACAACAGGGAGTGTAAGGAAAGGTGGTAGAAGGAAAAGAGTTTCCCAAAAACAGACATACTCTACCTGATTTGGCAGTGGGTTCTCCAATCAGAGGTGACCTGGAGAATTTTCCTGTGTGGTGTTACCGAGTCCAGATTTTGAGAGGTAAGGCCATTTCCATGCTGGTGATGACTAAAATGGTAAGAAACAGATAAATATGGTAGTGTTAGGTTTTGCAAATTCACTGAAGAGAAGAAAAAGAGAGAGAAAGCCTTAAAACCCTAACTTAAAGCAGAGCTGAAGTCTCTAGAGCAGGAAGTGAGAGCTGGCGGAAAGGCCGCTGGTGCAGAAAAGATGACCGGATATTTCATGACAGCAATGATCATTTAAAGCTGCTTGATGATAAACAGTGTGTATGTTGCAAGTGTGTCTTGCACAGGATAGGGTTACCTATAAGTCAGCCTTCAGTCTCCGTGTAGGTGATCTGATTCAAGCCTTAAGAACCCAAAGCACCGAGCCACGTGTTCGACCACCAGTCCTACAGGTGACACTGGCACCCAGAAATAACGGAGCCAACACAGGAGACTGTGCTGTTCACTCAGCTTTTTTCAATGCAGGCTTAATCCAAATCCATGCTAATCTAATAATATAATCGCACAGAAACAATCCGTCCTAACATCACACAAGAGAATTGTGGGATAACGAACCCGAGTCCCAGAGTCTCAGTCTGTAGGTCGGGAGCCGTCAGAATCTTACAAGGCAGAATCTCCGGAGCCGGTAGACAAACAGTCCTCAGTCCCGCAGGGCAGCATGGCCATCAGATCAGCCCCGGCGTGGAGCTCAGCTGTCTCAGCTGTGCTCTGATGGCCCCACTTCTTATACCATTGGGGCTCATGTACTCCATCCTTCTCGATTTCTCGATAAGTGTCTTGAGGCCCTTGACAAGTCATCCAGGAATTCCTGGCAGGGCTCACCCTGGGAGACTCCACCTGTATGGATGTGCTGTTCAGGTCCCAGGTATAGATTGTCTTGAACACTCCACCCTGCCAGGCATGACGTGGGTAGTTTCCATCTTGAACCAGGCGTGACATCGCATGTTCTAAGCATGGCTTCTGAGCTGGCAGGCCCGATGCCATCCTAGTTCAGACCTGCTGTCCACAGGATAGCAGGATCCAGGATCTGAGCGAAGAAAGGGGAGCCGCTGTGCAGGGAAAGCTCAGTTGGCCTTCTTTTTACCTGGAGCCGTGCAGCCTCGTCAGGTGGTAGCAATAATCTCTCAGCACTTACAAGCAACGATTAGATAGAATGCGGTCAGCAGATTATTGCTTTTCTTACCGCTTTTCTTTTTCTTTCCCCAACCACGTACACAATGTGATCCAATCCACAATCACCCCCTCCAGCATGCGTTCTCTGCCACGTCTGTCCTTGTCACCAGTAATTGCTCAGGCTTCTGCCTAAATTACCAATTTAGAGTTAACGAAAGGCAGGCAGTTGGGAGGGAGACAGGTAGGAAACGCATTTGGACGCCACTCACGGTCCATGCTGTGCTTACTGCGTCACACTCAACTCATGTCCACGGAGCCCTGCAAAGCCGGTGGTTTTATACCCACTGCCAACGACAACCACCAAAAGCCAAGGCTGGGAAAAAGAAGGCACTTGTGCAAATTCTCACAGGGGTAAGAGAGGGACTTTCAGACTCATGCGTGACCCTGAATGCCAATTTTTTGATCTTCTGTACTTCAAGACTCATTCAAATTCACCTTTAGGACATATTTTAAAATATTTCATGATGACTCGTAATGGGGATCAGCAGTAATTATTCTCTTGTGAAATACATACACATGGAATATTATACACACATGCACAGGATAACGGTAAAGTAAATACTCACCATGCAGGGCACAGGGGGCCCCCTGCCTCCATACCACCCATGTCCCCTCATGGCTTGCTCTGTCATCCCTGCTTCTTGCCTTCGTAGAGGAAAATACATCCTGATTCATGGCAATTCCTTGCTTTTCTTCAAAATATGTTTTGAGTGCTTTTTTCTTGTTACTGCAACCTGGTAGGAGAGCCTCGGTTGTTTTCACATAGGGGAGACTGGTATCCACTAGGCAGATGTACAGAACATGCTCACAGCACAGTGTTTGCTGCCCTCATGTTGAAGGTCACCCCGAGGACCATTGCTCAGCCTTTGAGTGCCCCTGAGTGGCTGTAACAGAAAGCACAACATTTTACCTTTCTTGGACTATCCTTGCTGCTCATAGCTAGACTTGCCTTTGGGTGCCTGGCACGTTAGTGCGGTCTCAATTTTAAATGGGAATCCCTGCCCTGCTCAGCTGTCTGTCTGTCTCACTGTGCACTTAGACTGCAGTCCTTTTATCAGTAGGGGACTGGAGTGGGGGGTCTGTGGCCTGCTGGTCACAGCATATGCCTCCCTTTCCTTCACATTCAAGGAGCTTTGTGTCCAGTTGCTGTGGTTTTGTGTTGAGTTGACAGGTCCTTTAAGATCACAGATAGACCTTTAGATGTTTAATCTCTTTTGAAGCTACTTCACGGACCAGGCAGTTTGTGGGAAAAAAGTAACTGCCTAGCACTTTTAAGGCTTATCTTTGGTGGGAGTTTATCAGTTCCTGTTTCATAGTCAAGGCAGAATATTTTTATGGGTTTCTATGGAATCCCATAGGCAATCCTAATGTCTCTTAAGGTGGAAAGGGAAAGTATATTTTTTAAAAAGATTTTATTCATTATTTTTAGAGAGAGAGGAAGGGAGAGAGGCAGAGAGGAAGAGAAATATCAATGTATGGTTGCCTTTCACCTGCCTCCAGCTACGGACCTGGCTAGAGACCTGGCTTGCAACCTGGGTATGTGCCCTGGCTGGGGATCAAACCAGAGACCTTTGGGTTCCTGGGCTGGTGGTCAATTCACTGAGTCACACAAGCAGGGCTGAAAAAGTACATTCTAATCTCAATTATTACCTTATATTTTGAGAAAACATATTCTTGCCATGTGGAAAATTTGGTTCATTCACATATTGAGCAGACATTTATAAGATATCTATTACATACCCAAGTTGTCAGCATAAATTTAAAAGCTTTGTTTTCATGACACTTGTATTTATAGCAGAGAACCCAGAAGTAATGATGAAGTAAGAGAACGAAGTAAAAAATAAATGAGGTAATTTCGCATAACAATAAGAAATATGAAGAAAATCAAAAATGTTTTTGGGTTGGAGGATGAGTAGGGAGAGAGAAAAGGTATTTTAGATAGCAGAGTCAGGGAAGGCATCTCTGAGACAGGACTTCTGAGTTTAGTTATCGGTGCAGACAGTGAGTCAAGAATTGCACAGCATTTGAGACTAAAAGGCTAGAAAATGCAAAATCCCTGGAGAATGTATTTTTATGCGTCTGAGAAACAGAACAGTGATTAGCGAGGGAAGAAGAGAGCAGTGAGAACAGGGATGGCCAGTGCAGAGGCTGCATCTGGCCCCCTGGGACTGTGGGTGGGTTTTTGCACACAGTCGCCGTCATTGGAGTTGGTGGGCACAGAAGGACCCTCACCCACCTCACATTTCTGATCAGCGGTAATAACACATGGCATTTTCAGGCAGATCTTCTGAAGCAAAACTAAACTTAAATTAATAGGTATGTTTATGCTTTTCAATAGTCGATGTAGGATGTTGGTTGTATCTTAATGACGCAGACACCATGCAACTGAGGAAACATGAGATGAGAATTAGTATTTTTAAATTAGTATATATATTTTCTCAAACCTCTTTTTTTCTGGCCTCTTTCATATCTGCCTGTGCACACATACTCAGTGTTTTATGATTTAGGTAGCCTCTCACAAGCTAGACTGCTAGAGACACATGCTTCCACTCAGTTGTGTCATTCAGGCCCCAGAATAAGCCCATGGTGGCTGTTGTGCCCTTGACCTTGTTGAGGGTCATGCTACTGTGGGCCTCTTGTAGTTGAGGACATTATGCGCCATCTCATTAGTGACCCCTGAAACAGATGTGCAGCAGCATCAAGGGGGAAATGTGTTTTTCCTGGATAGCTAGAACACTTTCAATGTCAAAGACAGGGTGTCTTTCCTCTTTGCCAGGGATGTGGAACTAAGTCACTCTCTTACTGAGAGGGTTTTCTGTGAATGAAGGACCCTGAACTTGAACCTTCACTCCACGTTATTTATGCGTGCATCTTACTGTGTCTCACACATTTCTGTAAACTACCTAGAATCCTTTCTGCATCGAATAGCAGAATATATAGGAGCCATAAAACTTGCTCAAGGCCGCTAATTACTTTAAAAGAGCTGCTAACAGAGATGTAACACTTTCTTTAGGCCTTTAATTTTGCTACAGCAGTAGACCATTCCATTCCTCTCCCACCACTCCCTGCACCCCTCTGCACACTAACACCCGTGTACCTACCACGGACACACACTAACATATTCTTATACTCCAAAGACTGTCCGGGAGCTACCCGACTTTCTGTCTCTTGAACAGATTCTCTTGGCAACCGCAGATGTTGATATATCAAAATATAAGCACTTATTACTTGAAATATGTTGAACTGGCAGTCTTACAATGTTATCTAAGGATTCTGTGCTTTTTTCTTGACTGTAATATTTTTCTCAGACCCTGGGAGTTTGTTAAAGCAGGGACTCTCCTCTAACACATACTGTATTCTCTTCAAGATCATTTCTAAAACAGTGATTGCTTTGCTAACAGGAGAAAAAAAAACATAATGCAAGGGAGAGGTCCTATTTTAAGAATGTAAAATAAGTCTGTGTTGTATGTATGCCAGGAACATTCTTTGTAGGTGGAGAAGAGGGGGATGGGAAGGCAGACAAAATCCTGGAAGTAGCCTCGCGCTTCAATGTGTAAAGCAAATATTTGTTTTTTCTGAGACAGAGCAGCCAGCTCCAAGCAATCTGCCTGGCAAAAGTGGAAACGGAAGGGCAGAACACGTCTTTTGTGCAAGTCAGATAAATTTCATGCTCTTTAGCATCGCCTCTGCCCACAGGCCTTGCAGCGCCGGCAGGCTTCTTCCCCGGTGGGAACAGAAATGAAAAGTGATTAAAGTCCCCTCAGTCGCAGACAGCAGGAGGCAGTGGCCTCGGAGTCTTCTGCAGAGGCAGAGACAGCCCTTTAACAAGACTTGCGACAGTTCTTTGAAGGAAAGAAGTGGAAGACTCACAGGGCTGGTTGAAGTCTGCCACCGCCTTTCCTCACTTCCTCTACTTCCTGCGGCTCCTTTGACTTCTTGTAATGAGAGCATCACCCTCTTCATTCAAATGTTCCTGATAAAAGAAGGAAAGTGAAGTCAAGCTCTGAGCAGGTGCCCAGGTTCACGGAGCTCCACTGTGACCGGGAGTGTTCAGAGCTTGACTTTTGTAAGGCAATCAAATAGATACACATGATTACTAAATCCACTGTGTGTGTGTGTGTGTGTGTGTGTGTGTGTGTGTGAGAGAGAGAGAGAGAGAGAGAGGGAGAGGGAGAGAGAGAAAAAAAGAAAGAAAGAAAGAAAGAAAGAAAGAAAGAAAGAAAAAAAGAAAGAAAGAAAATGCATGAATAGAGAATGGGAAAGAAAGCCAACGAATAAAGACAGAAGAGTATGGTTTCCTGTGTGCTAGGTGGCCCTCGACTTGGGGTGAGGAGGGTTGCCTTTGCTTTGGGGCAATGAACTGGCTAGAGTCCCCCCTGCAAAACTAAACCCTGGACCTTTCTCTCTCTTTAAAAAAAAAAGAAAGAAAGAAAGAAAAGAAAAAGTTTGCAATCAGTATTCACACATTCTTATAACTAATAGGATTAGGGGCGTTACAAAGGGATTTGAACAAGATAATTAGTTTACTGCTTAGCGAGTGCAATCCTTCTGAGAAAAGGCAGACAAAATAGGTCAGAAAGTGTGTGGGAAATGAGGTAAGACCTTTCAGCGAGGACCCTGACCAACTTGAATGTTCTGAAAGGGCCGCGGAGCCTTCATTCACTGCCGCGGGCTTGTTTGCCTTTCATTCTTTTCTTTTCAACCTGGCCACCAGAGGTGTGAAGAAAAGTGACTGACTTAATTTCAGAGTTCAGGGGCGTTACCCTGGCCGTGGAGCCCTCTGTTGGCATAAATGCTGCCTTCAGAGAGGTTCTCACCGCGGGATGGAAAGGGAGCGTTTGGGAAAATCTGAAGGGCTCTTCTCAGGCATTTTACAGGCTGGAGAAAAATTATATAAGTAGGAGAACTCTTTACGAAATCTGATTTTCTTGAATAGATCCATTAATTTAGCTGCAAAAAAAAAAAAATAATAATCTTACAAACAGAAATGTGAGGGGCATGTTCTGTCCTCAAAGTGCTTTACTGAAGTACTTGGGGTTCTAATTTGGGCCGTTTTCACTGGGGTAGGAATATACTTAAGAAGAGCCATTTGAATTTTAAAAATTACAAAAAAGCAGCCCTGGCTGGTAGCGCAGTGGGTAAGGTGCCGGCCTGTGAACCCAAACGTCGCAGGTTCAATTCCCCAGCCAGGGCACATAACCAGGTTGCAAGCCAGGTCTACAGTCAAATCTGTGGCTGGAGGCAGGTGAAAAGCAACCATACATTGATGTCTCTCTCCCTCTCTGCCTCTCTCCCTTCCCCTCTTTCTAAAAATAATGAAATAAAATCTTTAAAAAAATGAAAATAAAAAGGTATTGAACTCAAAAACAAAACAAACAAACAAAAAAATTACAAAAAAGCAAGGTTCCCCCCCCCCCCGCGCTTTTGTATAGCTCCATTACATTTTCCCGTCTCCTCCCCATCTTCTTAGGAAAATCTGTTACCAACTGGACTATTATTGTCTGAGTCAAAGATACTTCCAGAACAATAGTAAAAAAAAAAAACACTGTAGACTTTGGTTAGCTCCTGGTCCTCTAGCAACCATCAGTACAGTATCATTAAGCAAATGATTCCATCAAGGTAAGCTGCTGTGCAGGAACAGAGGAAGAACATACAAATGTTCAAGTTGCAGGTGATAGGGGAGGAAACACACTGGGTTCAGGGGGGCTCATAATGAGCTCATAATCTCTTGGTTAGAACATTCTCCCAATATACCAAGGTTGTGGGTTCTATCTCCAATCAAAGCACATAAAAGGGTCAACCAGTGAATAAATGAGTAAGTAGAACAACAAATTGATATTTCTCCCTTTCTTTCCCTCTCTGAAATCAGTAGTTTTTTGTTTTTTGTTTTTTAAGAATTTCTGTCATTTGAGATACTCTACTGTTGACCTGTTTGCTGTTGTCTGTCTTCTTGCATTAGAATGTTGTCTCTATCAGGATTAAGTCTTATTAATTGCTGTTTATAGCTATTTCCCAGAAAGTGAGGCAGGTTCTGCATGTAAAAGGCAGTTAATGCACATTAGTTGGATGGATTATTATTTTCTTTGTTATTTTCAAGTTGAGTACTAAGCATGCATCAGACACAATGCTGCAGTGTTACTTCCATCTTACCACAAGATTCATAGAGGTTAAATGACTTGTTCTAAATCAGTGTATTAGTTTTTTAGAACTGTTGTCACAAACTATGGCAGATGGAGGGTGGAGGGGTGGTCCTAAGCAACAGAGCTGTACCGCCCCACAGTCGCATAGGCTAGGAGGATGAGATCAGGTGTGGGCAGGTGTGGCTCCACCTCAGGGCTGTAAGGGAGAATTGCCCCCAACCTCTCACCCTGTTGCTGGTGCTGGTGACCCTGGGTGCGCCTTGGCTCCTAGGAAAATCACACCTGGCCCTGTCCTCTTCTTGGTGCCTATTCTCCCTACACATACCCTCCTCAGTGTCCTAATTCCCCCTCTTTATAAGGACTCCATCATGTTAGCTAAGGGCCCATGCTAGTAACCTGATTCTAACCTGTAAATGCCCTACCCCCCAGGAAGCTCATATTCTGAAGTACAGGGTGGTTAGGACTTCACATCAACCCATGAGAACCATGCATTTCATCAGTAGTGGAACTTTGGCTCAAACTTGGATCCCAAAGCTCACAGGGCGCTAATATCCAAATCTATATGTGGACTTACTATTTATGAAATGCCAAACCTGTGCTGTGAACACTGCCAGCAGCTACAGGTAAATAGTTCAGTCCCTGCTCTTGAGGAACTCAATACCTAACATGAGAGAAAGATATCAAAGCCAGACCTGTGACTTAAAAGGACCCAGCAAACAGCTCACTTTCCATTTCAGATAATTACATAGAGCTTTCCATCTACTGGATTCATTTTGCCGAAGCCTCGTTATGGAATAGCTTCAGCATTTAATTTAATTTTCAGTGGCATTGCCAGAAGTGCAATTAATTGATAAAAGTTCCAATTATGAAATTTTGCTTTGGAAGGCACTCTCCCATATCTTTCTCTAGCATTAAATTCAATCCTCTGCTTTGTCATCCTGGCAGAGAATCTTGATATCTTGATATCGTTTATGAAACATGGTAGGGAAACAGACAGTGTATGAGGTCTGTCCTGAAAGTATCGAGCCAACGTCAGTGTAATTAAAACAGTTTGTGTGGCTGTTATTTTGTCGGGGACAGACCTCATATACACACATGCACGCGCACACACACACGTGGTAGGGCTTCCAGATACAAATGATAGCATGACTGGGTTTTACCAATCTGTCCTTAGCTGCAGCTCCCTGGAGTGGGAACTACTTCTGGGCAAGACAGGAAGCATGATCATGAGGCAGAGTGGGAACCATGTGTCAGCCTCCCAAAGAAGACGAATGGTCTTGTGTACTCTGAGGACTGGATATGCTTATGTTGCAGACTTTAAATCAACTTCCGATGCCTTTTTACAAATGTTGGCTGCTACAGGTCTTTTCATAGCAGGGGATATTAGGAACTTCAGCCGATGTACGTAGCCTAAGACAATGCTGAAATATGAGGCAATTGAAAACAACACAAAGGGAAATTTAGAGTGATGTCCTCTAATCAGTAGTATCTCTGAAATCAAGGTTGCCATTTTCTCAGGTTGGTGCCAAATCTTTGCGTTTTAAATTCTAGAAGATTTTTTTGTTAGCCCTTATTACTTTGTAACAGATTGGATTTATTTGTAAAGTGTGATGTATGTGATGATTAAGATGTCTTTCGTGTTTTCAACATCCAGCTAAAATGCGTTCAGTTATACTATAATATTTGGGAGTAGGGTAAGCATAATTTTTAGCCAATGCACCAGTGAAGGAGTTAGACTGCCCAAAGCAGGCCGTTATGAAACATTTTAGCTTTCCTGCACATCTGAGCCCAGATTTTTTCCTGCATTTAAGATTGTTCCCCACCCCTGACTAAAATAACTAACTTTGCCTTAACAAGAATTTTTACTCAGGGTCACAACAAGACTAACTGAGCCCTGTCCCAGTTACAGGTGCCCATTTCCTTATATCGTATTTCCTTTTCTTTCTTTCTTTCTTTTTCTTTTTTACATCAAGTCTTTATACCTCTTGTGAAGGTTGTTCAATCAAAGACTTAGTTAAATTTGCTTCAAACATACAAGGTTAATACTACCAACAGCATGTCTCAGTGGGTTTGCTTGCTTCTGATATGTATTTACTGTAGAATAATAGTTGTACTGGTAACTGGGGATCATGTTCTCTCACCCAATCTCTCTCCCATAAATGCATACATACATACACAATATACACATACTTGTGCCTAACCAGTACTTTTCCCATCTCTCCGCATAAGGATGTTACAGCCCTTGAGGGTTGCTTTGAAGAGAATAATTTCCAGGCTAATGAAAATCTTTTAGCAAGTGTGTCCTCTCCACCCACAAGTTACTGCTGTGATAATTCCCTTGTAGATTATCAAATATTCCATCTGCTGTACAGTAGCCAAAGCATTACTGTTTAATCATTTCTTCTTCACTCTGTGAGAACCAGAAAGTACTTTATTGGGGGGGGGGGGCTTGTAATTATTATGTCCTGGGCATAATATAGCTTAGTAAGAAAACTGAATGCATATGTTTAAAAATCATTTTCATAAGAAACACGCACAATAACAGTATCATTAAGCAAATGATTCCATCATGGTAAGCTGCTGTGCAGGAACAGAGGAAGAACATACAAATGTTCAAGTTGCAGGTGATAGGGGAGGAAACACACTGGGTTCAGGTGGGCTCTTAAGGAGCTCATAATCTCTTGTCCTGGAGAGAGGGGTGTGGGGTGTCATAGCAGCAGCTGGTGGGCAGCAGATGGGGGGTGGGTTGTGTTTGAGAATGGGGAGTGGTTTCCCAAAGGGCATGGACCTGGGTGAGGCACAATGTGACAGAAAGGATCAAAGTCACAGCTGGCAGACTTTGAAATCTCTGCACCAAGGAATGAGGTGACCGTGTCTGCTTTCTTGAAAGTTCCTTGAGAAATACTGATGCCGCATGAGAGAGGATGTGGACTGGAAGCAGGATGTCTCATTGGGTGTGAGGTCCATCTAGAGAGTGAGGAAGAGGGAGCAGGAGTCTTTGCTGTGTTGCCCGCTAACTCCATGGAATTTCCCCTTCAGTGGAAACGATGGCTGATGTTTCATGTCCACTTAATATTTTTCTAGAGAGTGCTTACATATTTGCATATGTTATGAATTGAGGCTTTTTTCAGGCACAAGAAAAGGCTGGGGGAAAGAAATGAAAGTTGGAATTTTGCTAATAACACATTGAATTAGAAAAAGGCTACTTCTTCATGCTGTGGTAGTTTACAAGTGACTGAGCTAAGTCACCTGAATATGAATCTTGGAGTTGAATAGAATTTTGTTTCTCATAGGTCATATCATGCCTGGGAAATCTCCAATTCCTTTATAGCAATATATCAGGGAATGCAGTGACATTTTCAGCCTATACTGTTCACATTATTTGAACACGCACACACAGGACTTTGGTGATTAGAAAGTCTTTTATTAAAAGATGAAGCATTGAGAAGGGCACAAAGGATTCTCCTCAGTCATTGTAAAAGGACTGCTGAAATTTTGACTTACGTTTCCCTTTGTGCAGACACAAACAGATAGGACTTTTTCTCCACGTGAGAGATAGCTGCCTTCTTGGAAAAGATTTAGAAATCTTTCTGAAGGACAGAACCTTGAAAACTGAAAGCTTAAGAGATTGGTGCTTTAGGGGACAAGGCATGGAAATGATACATTTTCTCATAACATTTAAATGCATTTTGACCCAGACTGATAATGGTTAGCTCAAGGCACTAGGGTACATCAGTCAGTCATTCATTCATTCATCACAAGTTGATTGAAACATGGCAAACATATCAAGACACCATCTATTGGGGGAGAACAGGAGAAAAGATAGGAAGGAAACTAAAAATGTACTTAGGAACTAAGTGTGAATGGCTTTATAACCATGTGTAGTGAGTATTTATCGAGCACTTACTATGTACAAGGCTGTCTTAGGTGCTGCAGGTCTCTATCCGAGAGGTTATAGTGGAATATTTGAGGGTAACTGAAGCTTTGGAAGTGAAGAAGATAACTGAATAACTTTGGCGGAGCATCATTATGTTATGGTTTCCCTGGGGAAGAGGAACGAAACGTGAGACCAAGATGGAGTACCCAGAAGACATTCACATCACATCAGAAGACAAAGACAGACATTCAGGGAAGACACAGGAGTCCAAAGTGTCAGGTGCTGGGCTTGGTTTGCTGGTGACAATTATCAATGACAAAAGAAATACTAGTTCAAAACATGCTGGAAGAAGTCTGCAATAACGTGGGTTAAAAAATGCTATCCAGGGAGATTGGTAGGTAAGGATTTCTGTGGGTACAGATCCATTAGTCAATGTGGAAAGAGAAGGAGCATTCTTGTAGAGGGCTTCTCTTTTTCTTGGTGACTTAGGAGGCAGACTTACTCTTCTAGATTCAGGAGGCCAAGGATAGGATGTGAAACTTGAAGGGAAGGGTTGTGTGAACCGCTGCCAACAATGTCATTGTGGCAAATGGAAAAGGACAAGGTAGGCTCAAGGAAGGAGGACTTTCAAGACAATGCTGAGAACCATAATGAATAAGGATACTACTATCTTGTTTTATTTTTATTCTACTATTTTCTCTAAAAGTTGTCTTCTTGAAGAAAGAATCCACTTGGCACTTAACTGATTTGTAGGATTTACATGGTGGTGATAACTCTCCTAGCAGGTGTCACCCCTTGTCTTTGGCTTGGGAGTCAGGCACGTCTATGTTAGAATTCAGGTATAAATTGTGACCTGGGAGGCTTTATCAGCTATAAATGGAGAACATTTTGACCATATCACAATATTTTTTCTAAAGTGTACAATTAGCAATGATATAACAGCAGATAACCCAGGACAGAATGAGTGTGATAAATACCTGGTATTGCCATGTCATTTTTATCACTGCCTTTTAATTTCATTGTTAAGAGAAAAAATTATCTTACGTCTCTCAGCTTGCCGGTTCCTCAGTCCCGTGCCTTTTACCTTCTACTCTATTCAGACACCTTTTGAATGATCAGGTCCACCTCCTTCAGGAAGCTCTCTGTGATGCCACTCATCTCTGCACTTGCTTGCTAGGCCTGTGCCTTTGTTACATACTTGGAGATTTAACTGCATTCTCTCTGGGTATCCTAACCCATGCTTTCTTTATAGCTGCAATAGCATCAACCCCGTTCCTTGGACACAAAGGAAGTGCCCTCTCCATACCCAGTGCATCAAAGAAAGCTGAAGAGGAGTGATTCCGTGGAGGGCTGGCAACTCTGATGGTTTCAGCCTGCTAACAAGTCATGTCTCTGTCCTCTCTCCTCTTCTCTCCTCCTCAGCCTCCTTCTGGCCATTAATGCAGTGAGCTCTGCACCTAACCCCATTATTAAATCATCTGCTATTAAAATGATAAATTGGTTTCTGCTCCAGTAACTCAATGTGCTTGAAGACAACTCTTTCCAGAATTGTGTTTTTACATTAAAGCGTTCCTTTAAAAGAAGATATTCCTTAACCTGAGCATCGTATTTTAAAGAATTCTCTGTGTATTTGTACTATGTACTGGAGCCATTTCTAGGATGCATTTGAAAGACTATTTCAACATTAAACTCATTCTTACCAAGTAAGAACTGTAGGAATGCCCGTTATGGAACATGTTGAAAAGGATTTACATAGAATTGGAAGACTAGAAGGAATGTCTGCCATCTCTTCTTTTTGGCATTGTCATTTCTTCTGTGAGGTATCATTTTCACCTTGTAACAAGGCTCAGTGTTTGCTGTTGTCCCATGAACAGCAACAAACTCAACTACAGGGGAATATTATTATTATTAGGTCTGTGCTTCCTGCACTCACCAAAAATATATGTATGATATTGCGGGTGTGTCTGTATATATCTTTCCAGGACCAGGTCCATAGACTTTAAAAGAGTTCCCAGGGGTTTTTAGTGCCCCTTTCTCTCATTAAATATTTATGAAAATCACCACTGTAGTGGAATGGACTTTTCAGTTCCATGAAACTAGGTTCAAACACAAGTTCTACCACTTACTGGTTTCGCCACCTTAGATAAACGAAGCGACTCTCTAACCTTGGTTGCCTCTACAGCTCCCTAAGGATGTTGAATGGGCCCGATGAGGGGGAGCACACAAGGCCCCAGCCCATGGGGAATGCTTCGCAGATGCTACGGAGCCTTCTTCCTCCCTGTCTGAAAGCCATCTTTCCTCCTGCACCCCTCTCATTCTCTTGCCATCAGAGTCAGAAACCAGCTGCTCAGGTCTTTGCACAACAACTGCCTGCCTGCTCAGAGTCCTTAAGCAAACCCTGCCTCTTCAACTACGGGTTAATTCCTTTGACCCTTCTCCATAGCCAGTTGTCAGATGGGAATTTTCCCAGTGGTTTGCCCACTTAAGGCGGTATGTCTCTGGAGGCACACAATTGAGAGAAGAAGCTGGTATTAACAGCAGAGCTGAGACATGAGCTTGGTTTCTTATTTTTCCCTGGTAGTCTGGATCATCTCTGCTGTGAGGTAGGGAAGGGAGTGGCTCACTGTGATGTCTGGTGGTTCCCATTAGCGCTGGGCACCACGCTCACGTATCAATGAGGAGTGAGCATGAATAAGTGCTAGTTTTTAAGGCATGGGTAATAAGAAAAAGGAAGAGGGATGCAGCAGCGATGGGGCAAGTAGGGGGAAAGTGTGTGAAATTGTATCCGGGATTTCCAGCCAGTCTGGAGCCAAGAGAAGCCAAAAATCAGTATGCAAGACGAACTATCCAAATAGCTCTTTCCTTCTTACTACCAGAGATGAATCATGCAGCTCTTAAAAGCAAGCACTTTACAATTTAAAAAATGGAAATGAAAGACAGGTGAAAGAAAATAGGCATTATTGTAAATGAGTAGCTGCACGAGGAAGGCCCTTCTGCATTGTTTACCTGTACAAATAGTTAGCTCAATTGTAGATGCAAAATATCACAATCCTAAATTCCAGACCTAAACTCAGCCTTTCACATTATTAACTGCACATGCAGGGAACAAATAGATAACATCATCAAAATAAAGGATGTTCAGAAATTCCAGTATACACCCAGCTCCCCTACATTGTAGCAAATAAGATAACATAGATGAAAATACCTTATGCATTATAGTTTGAGGTCTGATTTATTGTGAGCATTTTCCCCAGAACAAAGGCAGGAGGAAACTTAGGGTAGAACCCAGGAGTTAGCTATATAAAGGTGGTGAGCAGGACAGAGACGGAGGTGGCCCGATGAATGCTTGCTTAAGAAGGTGCTGGCTGAAGGTGAGGGTAGTGTGCAGAATGCCATTCTTCAAACAGACAACATGATTCGCTTTCCCGGCTAGCCACATGCTATCTGTAAGATTCTGACTTCCTACAACTATTAATAAAACCCCCTAGGGTTTTTGGCAATGCCTTTTAAGCTCTATAGTTTTTGTTTCTTTTTGTTTGTTTTTTGGAGGGGTTATTTGCTTTGGTTTTGTTGTTGGTCAGCTGGGAAGGCAGCATGGGTTCTGAGGAAGTAAAACCAGTGGTGAGGTGTCTGTGTTGTGTCTGATGAGTAAGGCCAGTGTGTCCGTCTTACCAAAGAGGACCCAGAGGGTCCCATTGGACACTGTGGTGATCTGTCATGTGATGTGTCATGAGTCACTTAGGAGTTATAATAGCTAAAGCAGTTTTGTTTTGTAAAGATGTTTATTTATTTATCTTTAGAGAGAGGGAGAGGGAGGGAGAAAGAGAGGGGGAGAAACATCAATGTATGGTTGCCTTTCACCTACCTCCAGCTACAGATCTGGCTGGAGACCTGGCTTGCAACCTGGTTATGTGCCCTGGCTGGGAATCGAACTGGAGACTCTTTGGTTCGCAGACTGGTGCTCAATCTACTGAGCCACACCAACCAGGGCTGAAGTAGCTTTAATTTTTTAAAGATGTTTGTTTGTTTGTTTGTTTATAAAGAGAGAGAGGGGAAGGGAGGGAGAAAGAGGAGAGAAATATCAATGTGGGGTTGCCTCTCCTACACCCCGAAATGGGGACATGTCCTGCAACCCAAGCATGTTCCCTGACTGGGAATTGAACCTTTGGTTTGCAGGCCAGTGCTCAATCTGAGAGGCAAATTGGTGAAAGTGAGCATGTAGGCACTCTGCCCTTTCTGCAGGAGAGGCCTAGAGGTAGAGGAGAAGGGATGGGCATCTTTATTTGCCCAGGCATGGCTAGCTAGATTAAAAGAAACAACCTTTCAAAAAAAACAAAAGCAAAAACAAAAAACCCCTAAAGTTTCAACCTCCCTCTTCTCTCCTCTTCACACCTGTCCTCTCCCCTCATCTCCCCTCTCCTACTCTCTCCCTATCTCTCTTTCTTTCTCTCACACACAAACAATAAAGTAGAAACTGAATTCAGAAGCAATTGCTTTGCAATAGCAACACAGTGAGAATCATGGCGGTGTTTTGGCCATTTTACTTGCTGGATATTTGAGGAGAAAGTAGGAAATGGGAAGTAGTATTAGGGAAGTCCACAGCACTTCCTCAATAGGGAGATATTAAAAGTGAGTCAAAAGGAAGAGAAATGGCTGGTCAAAAGGAGATGGAAATTTCATAGGCTGGGATTTTATCAAGCCTTTACCCATAACATTTGGAGCTCAGAAAGGACATGATTCAGTCTATATCTGGCTACATACTTGCCATCCATTCTCTTTCTGAGAGATATAAATCTACCATTTCCTAACCTTTCAAAAATATTCACTGGCATGGAAGTGCTAAGAATGCATGTGCTTAATGGTATTAAATATCCTGATTGTATATTTAAAAGATTTTACTTTAAAAAAAAAAGGCTTCATTTATTATTTGCATAGAGAGGGGAAGGGAGAGAGGCAGAGAGGGAGAGGGACATCAATGTATGGTTTCCTTTCACCTGCCTCCAGCTATGGAGTTTGCTGGAGACCTGGCTTGCAACCCGGTTATGTTCCCTGGCTGGGAATGGAAGCAGTGACCTTTGGGTTTGCAGGCTGGTACCTTATCCACTGTGCCACCAAGCTACCAGCCAGAGTTAGATTACACGTTTATGTTACCCAATGGCCATAGTTGTTTAAGCATCCTAAAGCATAAGGAGTAACAGGAAAAGAAAATTTCAACCATTTCTAAATGGGTTTTCAATTTTATTTTGTGTATTGGATTATGGCAAGTCATTGTTTTTCTTGAACATTTAATTGCTTTTAATTGTTACTATTAGTTAACTATGAAAATCATGACAGGCTCTCTGCCCATAGATTGAAAGAAATTTAGGTAGGTCATTTGGGAGCTTAGTTTAGTTTTTGACTATTATTATTTATTGGGAAATTTTGCTCATAGGCAATGGTTGAGTTTTCATTCAGTCAGATCATTTTTATTTATTTATTTTAAAGATTTTATTTACTATTTTTAGAGAGAGAGGTAGGGAGAGAGGCAGAGAGGGAGAGAGACATCAATGCATGGTTGCCTTTCATCTGCCTCTAGCTATGCATCTAGCTGGAGACCTGGCTTGCCACCTGGTTATGTGCTCTGGCTGGGAATTGAACCAGCAACCTTTGGGTTCACAGGCCAGTGCCTTATCCCCTTTGACACCAGCCAGGGCCAGTCAGATCATTTTTAAAAAGAAAGACAATGTATGTTTTATGCTATTGCATTGGTTTGTAATTTACAGAGAGAAATAATATTTTACTTTGATTTGCTTAAAAAAGAAAGAACTAGAACATCAACATTACAAGCATTAACTAGACTGTTAAGGAATTAAAAATGATAATTAGAAACTAGTAACATTACAGGGAAAACACAAGAGGTATAAAAGGTAAAGTAATTTTTTAAGATTTTACTTACTTATTTTTGAGAGAGGGGAAGAGAGGGAGAGAGGGGTGAAGAGAGGGAAACATCGAGGTGCGAGGTGCGAGAGAAACTTCAATAGACTGCCTCTCACATGATCCCAACCAGGGACTGGCTCACACCAGGCATGTGCCCTGACCAGGAACCAAACTAGCAACCTTATGGTTTGCACAATGATGCCTAATCCACTGAGTAACACTAGGGTGAAAGCTCGAGTACTTAAAGTTTAAAAAACAATTGAAGTCATTTAATTTGTGACTTGCTGCTAAGCTAAAAGAGAGTCTGGAACCCACTGCTTTGATTTATTTTAAGAATGACCGTTCAATGCTTTTGTCTGTATTCCTGAAAACAAGATTTGAAACATCTAACCTGCTAAGAGAGTAGTCAGTAACAGAACCTATAGCCTGTTCTTTTCCTTAGTTTCAGTGTCATCAACTTCAGTTTCTTGAGTAGAGGAAAAGTATCATTGATAGAGCCTGAAATTAATCAAAATAGAGTTGGATAACTTATCTTCATTTTATGTTCACGATACTTCTTTTATCACTAACAGACCATGAAAGAAGGATATGTACTTGTTTCTCTCCATACATAACAGCAAATAATGTTGCTCACCCTCTCTAGTGATGCCCCAAGAATAACTATGAAATCCCATCAAACTGACTGACTCAGGTAGATACCCTATGGTGTTAGGCTACATTTCCTTCAATGGGACATTAAAAACAGAGCATCCCAAATTAGTTTAGTTTTACATTAACACTTTGTATGTTAAGTGCATTTTAGATTTCTTACAGTTCTATTCCATTTTCTCTGACCTGAATTTCTCATGATGTGTCGCTCTAGTGTCAGAAAGAGGAAATGATAATAACCATTGGAGTAGAAGGGACCTGGAAGTTTTACTTCATTCCATCACCTTACCAACTGTCTGAGAGCACATAGATTGCTCCAGGTCAAGAGACCCTATTCTGTTTTCAAAGATGCACTCTACAGAAAAACTTCTACCCACATGTCTGATAAAGGAAAACTGATCCACTGACTTATTTTTAACCTTATTTATTGAGTACAGATACCATTTCCTTTGCAGATGGCCCTCATGTTCCCTGCTAATGCCACTAAAAAATAAAAAAAATTGTATTACAAGTAAAAAGCTGTATTGAATTATGTTAAGAAGTATAAAATTTCCCAAGATCTTGTAAAAAGAAGAACCATTCATACTTCGTTGGTTAATATCCTACTAACACACACATATGTGTGTGTTGGCATTATTGTATCAATGACTATTTCTCACAAAGATATACTGTGACTGAGAACTGTACTTAAATGTGAGCTCTGAATCTGCTGGGGTTAATTTTCTATGTATAATAACTAAGTATAGTTTGTGCATATATCATTTTATGCAGTACTTTTGTAGCAAATTAATTTAAGTGCTTTTTTGGAACAGTCATTGGGCAGAATTGATTCGAGGCCAACAGATGGACTTACACAGCAAAATTGTGCCTGGGTTTACTCTGGCATCTAAATAAGAGTTTAAGCAACTGGAAGAGACTCAGTAGAGCTGGAGGGCCATTCTCCATGAACTTGAACTCCACTGCTGTGATATATGATATTCACAGAGACTCAATACAGTACGGTGGGTCAAAATGCCCATTGATACCTGGCAAAAACACAAAGTCTTAGAGTTGCACTGGAAATTTTAAAGTCAACTTAGTCTCACTGAAATTGCGTAAGCCACCATGGTCAAAGTAGCATTGATGAGGTGTTCTCTTGTCAAAACCTGTGTGACAAGCTAAAGAAAAGTTTACATCGTGGATAGATATGAATGATGTATTAAATATGCATATTAGATGCATTGGTATTTTCACTCATGCAAACTCTTCGCATCTTCCCAAATCTAGAACAAATCGGCCTGTAGCATTGTGGGCTTAACTTCCTAAGCAGGGAGGGGCATTGTTCTGTTCACTTCTTTATCCCCAGCACCCTTTAAATGCTCAGTAAGTCCCCTTTGTTTCTAAGGCTCTGTCTCCTCCTCTGTGTGCTGAAGAGAGTATCTACTTCTTCGTGTTGTAAATGATATATGTATG
The DNA here is from genome assembly GCA_004026585.1 of Noctilio leporinus. Taxonomy (NCBI): domain Eukaryota; kingdom Metazoa; phylum Chordata; class Mammalia; order Chiroptera; family Noctilionidae; genus Noctilio; species Noctilio leporinus. The sequence continues at coordinate 163,406 of PVIW01000702.1, read as the reverse complement.
ATATGTGTAGAGCAATAGAACGGTATCTCAGAGAAGAAGCACATTTCTGCTAAGTATGTGGAAGACAGACATTGCACAGTTTGAGCCATTCAGCTCTGATTCTTTCCTCTTTTGCACAAGCTATTGATATCGTGTTTGTGTTGCTCAGTACCTGCCATCATCACTTCCTCTTGTTCTCATTCTGTCTTTTGTCACCCTCTCTCTGTCACTCCTTCTTTCTCTCTGCCCTCTTCTCCTTTGCTCTCTCTTCCTTTCTTACTTGAACATAGCTTAGTTCTTTTCTTTGACTTTTCCTTGTCTTGTTTAAGTCGCTTTGCACTGTAGCAGTTTCCTCTCTTCCCCATCAACATGGTACATCCGGGAGCAGGCAGTGGACCATGGTAGGGAGGTGAAAACCTGTGCTCAACCCCACTCTCTTCCTCAGTACAAGTCATCCTGGGGCTCCCCAGTTTAGAACCAGAAGTTGCTTTTCAAATTGTGCATCTAGGGTTAACTCTCTTTTAGATGTACTTCAGAAGGCATGATATCATGAAAATATGACTTCCGTTCCCTAAAAATGTCTACTAGCTGCATAATCAAGGATGGTTTATGCATTAAGTAGAAACATTAGCTTAAGATTGCCTTTCAAAAATCATACAATGGCTTTTTACATTCAGAACATTATGACATAACCGGATATGGGTTATGAACCTCTTCTTCTTTGTAATTCAGAAATGGTATACAATAAACTTAAATTTCCTGAATTTAAAATATATCTTAAAATAACTCAGTGCTTACTGGGATTCTTTTAAGTGTTTATTGATAATGACAGCAATGTTATTCACAGATTCTATGTTTAACTATGAGAAAGGCTCTTCTGTTTTATCCTACATCGTATTTTGTTAGATAAAATTTTACCTACGGTACAGTCCATCTTTCCAAGTCCTGTTTGTTGGTGTATAGTCTTACATTAAGTGATAATATGTAATATTTACTGAGTATTATTAATATGTATGAAGTCCTGTGCCAAGTATTTCATGTATCTTTCCAACAGCCCTATATAATGTTCTAAGTAATAGCTTTACAGATTGGGAAATTAAAGCTTACAGAAGTTTTAAAAAAGTAACTTCAGGTTATAGAGCTAATAAATGGCATTTTCAGGGTAAAACTCTGAGGTGATTGAGGCAGAGACCAAGCCCTCAAGAAACCCACAGGGGAACAGAACACATGCCCTGTGGCATGTGGCTCCTGGCAGCTCAAGTGCTTGCCGTGTGCTTTCTCCATACTGAGCTCTCCACCAACCATTGCACATGCTTTTGCTCAGCTCCTGAAAGCAATAATCTTGTCAAATGGTGTCGGGGACCCCTACCCACAGTAAAATCCCCCGGTGTGGTGGATGAAACAGAAACAGTTCCAAATAGCTCTGTGTAAGGGGAAGAAGACCTGGCCAGGGGCTCAAGGGTGAAGTCCCAGTTCTTTTTTTTTTTTTTTTTTTTTTAAGATTTTTTTATTTCATTATTTTTAGAAAGAGGGGAAGGGAGAGAGGCAGGGAGGGAGAGAGACATCAATGTATGGTTGCGTCTCACCTGCCTCCAGCCACAGACCTGACTGGAGACCTGGTTTGCAACCTGGTAATGTGCCCGGCTGGGGAATCGAACTTGCGACCTTTGGGTTCGCAGGCCCGCGCCCTATCCACTGGGCTACCAGCCAGGGCCTGAAGTCCCAGTTCTTTGTTCACAAAGGTCTTTTATTGAAAGGGGTTAACTTGGAGGCTTCTCGCTTGTCAGTCAATGCTAATCAATGCTAATCACAAGGAAGGGGTTGCAAGTGAGGGGGCAGGGAGATCTCTCTCAGGTCAGGATGTGCGTTCAAATTGAACATTTGTGCAGTTGATACAACAAAGGATCAGGCCAGGTGAGAGAATAGGCTGGGCTTCAGGGTAAGTAAAGTATTTACCCATGATCTAGTCCCCTTTTCCTCAGGGCCAATGGTTTTACATGGAAACATGTATGTGCCCAGCATGCCTGTCTTCCAGTTGGGACTTATAGGTTTAGCCTGGCCCACGTGGGCCTCCCAGTTTCTATGTTTTTCCCAGATGGGCCCCAACAAGGTGGGTGGCCTTATTATCCCCATTTTGCAGAGATGGAGAGGGTGCAGGTTTGGAGAGGTGGAATGGCTTGCTCTGTAGGTAACGGGAGCCCAGATGTGAGTGGTGTGGCCCTTAAACTTGCACTGTCCTCTGTTCACAGGAAGCCATCAGATTGTTCTCACCAGGTGTGGGTTATAATTCAACCTGGAAATGCACCACTTTTCACCCTTCCTACCTGTGCTTCTTTTGTGCTCCTTTTAGAAATATCTACCCTGGAGGGAATTCTAAGGAAGGAGAGAAAGCCTCCATCAGAACCCCTGCTCCTATACCTGCCAACTTCTCCCCAATCTTGCATGACAAAATCCTTGAGATACTGTAATGATGGCTGATCATTTTACACACAAGACTGTATTATACATAAACTAGTTTTTCTCTTAAATGAAAGCAAATGCATCTCTCTTATGTAAACCACTTTTTAAAACCCACACAGGGCTCTTTGAGTCTTAAATACTTGAAAATAGTTCTCTTCCATGAAATGTATTATTTGGTAATATGTTATAACAAAGAGTTTCAGTGAGTAAACTATACTTCTGCACAGATTAGGAATTTAATCTGTGATGGTTCAAGGTTGGCATCCTTATTTCCCATGCACATTTATATTTATTTGCTTTCCTCAGTTGAAATCTGGGCAAATACTCATTTATCATTACTCGGTAGTTTCCAAAGTGGCCCATGGAAGTACAGATTTATGGTATTTCTGGTCAGGCTCTAAGAGAGGTTAAACCATGGAGGAAAATAAAATTACCAGTAATTAAATTTACAGGCAGGTTTGCCATCTAAAGCAGATTTATTGCTTCATAGAGAAAGATAGTTGAGACACTTTCACATAAAGTGAATCCATTTTTACATGATATAGGGATTATACATTGCTGTTTCAATTTATATAATTAAAATGATATCATTGCACTCCGAGGTTAATGGGATAGTCAACTGGCAGCCATACTTTGCGAGCAATAAAATAGCAGTATTGGCTATTTGGTTAAAAGCTGATTCAGTATTTTAGCACTGCTAGATTACATTTACCTTTTAAAAATCTTCAGAACAAGCAAGAGACAAAGACATGACAATTAATAAAAGTTGCCTTTTCTGTTTTAGAAATACCAGGATTAAATAAGGGCCTATAAAGAGTGCTTAGGATAAACATATTTGATGATTACTTTTAATCTATCTCCTTTTTTTTATTTTTAATGGAGAATATTCCAGAGAATTCCTCAGGTGAAACTTGTAAACATGTGATCACCTTAGTAGTTATAGTTTGTTTTAAATTGAAAATCATGGAAGTCTTTTAAAATCCAAAATCAGAAACTTCCTTTGATCAGAATATTTCACAATTTTCCTACCTAAATTATGGGCAGTGAGATAGTATGGTTTATGTAACTAATACATCTCTCTCTATAAACTCATGTTTACGTGTGATGAGTTGATTCTTCTTCTTCTTCTTCTTCTTCTTCTTCTTCTTCTTCTTCTTCTTCTTCTTCTTCTTCTTCCTCTCTCTCCCCCTTTCTTTGTCACAATGCACATATTTAGAAAACATTTATTATTTAATATTTATTCAGCTCTAGATCAGTGCAGAATACAGAAAGTATTGAGAGCAAATACAAAAAGTTTGTAAAATAATTTTATTCCAAGGTCTAAACAAATCAAGAGCTGTTTCTACCATCTGTACAAATTCTGTAATCATGATAAAAAGACTACATTGTCTATTATAAAGCTGTTGTGGGTTTGGTAGAGGGAAAATTAGAAGAATATTATAATCCAATATATGGTATTGAACTAAAACAAAGAAGTCTTTGAAGAGAGTGTGGTGTCTGAAAGGATTCAAGATGGCCTAACGCAGTAGCCACTCCCTGATAGCCATGGACTGATAATTGGACTTCTGTTATGTTAAGAAGTGTTAAATCAAGCACAAAAAATATAATGAAGGACCTAAGGAGGATACTAGTCTCCAGCAGAGTAGCTATTGATTTTTGAAGTTGTTGTACAAAGTCAATTGCATCAATCAGCTGAGCAGTGCATAAACAAAATGTGGTATATCCTACAATGGAATATTATTTGGCCATGAAAATGGAATGCGGAAACATGTAATAACATGGAGGAGAGAAAGTGGAGTGTCTGCTAATGAGTACAAGGCCTCCTGGAAAAATGAAAATGTTCTAAAATTAGAGCATGGTGACTATTATACAATTCTATAAACAATCTAAAAAACATTACATTTTACAGTTCAAGTAGGTAATGCTTTTGGTATATAAATTGTATATCAGGAAAGCTGGTAAAGCCTGTCACAAAAACATTTCTCTTTGGGGAAGACCATCGTGTGTTGAAATAGGATATTTACTAATTTTATTTATCAACTCCCGACTTGAAGATGTTTTTATAACTGAAGCTTGTGTTTTATTCCAATTTTTTTCATAAGTATGAAGAAACACTTTTTATTTGATATCTGTATATTCAGGAAGGAAGTACTGATGGTTGGCTATCTTTGTGTATTTATTCTTCGTGTTCATTGTGCCTTCCATTTTTTATTTACTACTGGCACTCACTACTTCCAGCCGGATGGATGTAAAGGAATGCCATCCTTATAAACCAAACCAAACACCAGAAAATATCATTTATAGGAGATGTTCCAAAGGGCTACTAACATGGAGTTCAAAGACAGTGGGCATCACAGGTACCTAGCAGGCCAGGTGCTGGGCATTTCCCCGTGAGAAGTTCTGCCTAATATTTCTGGAGCAGAACTCAGAGGTCTGTCTGTATTTTAAACCACCTACCTTAAGGATTCTTATGGGTGATCTTACAATGTCACTTATTTTTAATTTAATTTTTATTGTATTTTTTCCCTTACCGTTCAGCCTCCTTATATCCCTCTCCCCTGCAAGCAATCACTACACTGTTATCCATGTCCATGACTCCTTTTTCCTTTCCTTGCTCTATCCCTCTACCCCCTTTGAAACCACAGCCCTAGAGAGCCTGATTTCTACAGATGCCACCTCTTGTATGAGCTAAGATAGCCATAGTTCAATGTATGAGACTCAGCGGACAACAGAGGCAAGTTTAGATCCCTGCTCCTCTAGCTTACCAGCTCTCTGACCATGGGGAAATCTTGTAACCTCCTTGAAACTCAGTTCCTTGTCTTTAAATGGGAATAAAAAGTCCATGCTGAGGTAATGTGGAAGTAAGTAAATCAAAGTATGCTGCCTGGAAACTAATTATCACTCAACACATTAGCTTTGAGTGTTATCGTAGTATTTCATCGATTCTGAAGTGCATGCTTTTCCACACTTAAATACCTATGGAGTCTCATAATTGCCAGCTAGTTGTGTACAAAACTTCTATTGATACTTTTTTTATTAAGATAAAGAAAGTGCTATGTTTTTATATTAGTGATTAGAAGAAACATAGATACCTGTTTTGTAGCTGGGTACCAAAATTTCCTGCAGGCTCTCAGTGACAATTTTTAGTGGAGGAACAGCCCCAACCACCTCTAAAATCAGACCATTCATCCATCTGACAATGAAGAATAAAAGCACCTAGTCTATATAGAATAATATTAAAACAGGAAAAGGAAGGACCTGTGTGGAAGAGACAATATCGTTTATCAAAGAAGCAGCAGTTAAGTGGGTAATTAAAAGCATGATAAAGAAGGAAGAATTCTCACAAAGCTGTGACTCTATCAGATTGTATGCTGTCAACAAATGTTTTTTAATGCATTCATGAGAGAATAGCAGTGTCAGTGAGAAGGGAACGCAGCTGACTTTCCTACTTTCAAAAATTGAAATTTTGAGCTCACTAGGCATCGAGAACAATGACTTGCAAATTTGAAGTGCGTTGATATAACCATCAGAAAGGAGACTCAGATATGTAGCACATGGTTCATCTCTTACCACGGCACAGAGATGGGTTCATTTGTATCTTGATCTCTGATCTCTTCACTGAGCTCTAGTTTCTTATCTCCAGTGTTTTGGGAAACATGGCTTTTCTCCTCCCTGTGTTGCAATACCAATCTATCTGAAACTCCTCTCAGAAGTCCATTTGTTCTCCTGGGTTACCCTCATTGTGTCTGTAATATTAGATTTTGCTCCTTATCAGGGCACCAAGCATAGGCTTAATAGCAACATCTCTGCCTCTAACACATCTACCTCCACAAGTTGCCATGTTTTGTACATTTCTTCTTTAGAACATCCTTCTCTTTCCCTCTTCCCTTACTGATGGGCTGTCATAGGCCAGGAGTTGTGCAAAAACAAGGTGAGCAAAATCCCTGCCTTCGTTTATTTTGTAGCCTTGCAGGAGAGGCAGTTCCTGGGGGAAAAAAATGAATTCAAGTCAAATATTTAAAGTTTTATTATAAATGTGTGTGCAGCTCACTTTAAAAAGTACAGAAGAGGGAAAATCAAACTCACCAATAATAAATAATTATATTTCATAATCACATAATAATTATGTTGTATCTACTTAAACACTAATTTGTATTAATAACAATATTGTGGTCTGGACAAGGCAAAATGGCCCTAAGAGATATTGATACCCACTCATTTTACTGATGAGCATTGGGGGAAAGAGGCTAAATTCCTTGCTCACAATACATAGCTCACAAGTTATGGCGATCCTAGCACTAACTCGGCTGAGGAATTGGAGGAAGATTGTGTGGAAGGAGACAGACACTATGTGCTGTGCGTCTTGCACTGCTATACTCTCCATCTCATGGTAATAGAAACTCTGTACTTAGGACAAAGAAAAAAGAGAGAATTTTCCAAAGGTGAGAGACTTGGAAAGATGATGTTATAAAAGCTGAATTAAGAGCAGAGAATGCTTCCATGAAGTTCTGGTGTGGAAACTGAGGCATAGGAAGTATCCAGTAAGTGAGAGAATGTTGTAGTTTTTAAAGAAAATCCCAGAAGGTGGCATAGCTGGAGGAGATTTGTGAAGGGAGTAGAGGGAGATGAAGTAAAAGAGCGCGTGCTGACTAGTATATGGGGTTGGGGTGAGGGCGGGGGCCTGTTGTCTTCCCCTGGTAACAATATGGGACATCAGTGAAAAGTTTGGAAAAGCGATGTAGCAAGCTATGGTTTCAGAAAAGCAAGAGGAGAAGCAGAGATTGTTGATGGGTAGCAGGCTGTGAAAATAATATGAACAAAAGGGGTTGGGACATAAAATAAAAAGTAAAAGAAAAGGGGTGGTTTGGTGGCCTTCTTGGGGAGCAAAGGTCCAGGTAGGTCAGATTCTGGCCATCTCATCTTTTGAAGAGCAAGTCAAGTGGATTTGCTATTGCATTGGATGTGGGGTGTAGAAGAAGCTGTGGTAACAATGGAAACTCTGAAGGGTTTGGGCTGGATGTCTCCTTAACTGAGGGGAACCAGCCTTCAACAGGAGGTACTTTGACATGATTCAAGTTTGGAAATAAAACTGTGGAGCCAGTCTGGCAGATGCATAGGGGAAAAAATCCTGAATCAAAGCAGAGGTTAGTTTTGAAACTCAGTCATAAGAAGTGGCTGTGAGTGTTGAACAGCAATGTCATGGTGGTGGAGGGTGGGGAGGGGTCTTCATTCATTTGGGACTTGGTGGCAGTGGGAGAAGAGAAGGAATCTGAAATGGGCCACTCCAAGGTTTTCTGGCTGATGACCACTAGGGCCACTTATTGGGCCTGGCTGTAGAAAGCTGATATCTTTCTAATTAGGCAAATACCATTGAGCCTTTCCTATTTCAAACCACTTATGTTCACCCTCATTCAAAGCTTTTTTATCAAGATTAACATCACAATGGGAAAGTCTTTCTTACTTTTTTGCCATCTCAGAAAATGTACCTTGAAGTTTAAGGTAGTTAATATTTTTAATTTTTTGTGTAAAATTCCAAATTATTGTGCTTTAGTATTTTCAGTACTTTGGAGGGGGGGCATGGTAATTTCCAGTTTTAATAAGACATTACTGACATATAACATTGTATTCATTTTAGGTGTACAAAATGGTAGTTTGATATGTGTACACATTGCAAAATGATTACCACAATAAGTTAACATCCATTACCTTACATAGTTACAAAATGTTTTTTCTTATGACAAGAACTTAGTAATTTCAAATATAGACTACTGTACCTTTATTATAGTCACCATGTTGGACATGACATCTCCAGAACTTATTAATCATAACTGGAAGTTTGTACATTTTGACCATCTTCAACCATTTTTCCCCAACCCCTTCCCTAACCTGTATGAGTTCAGTTTATTTTATAGTCCACATATAAAGGATCTCATACAGTGTCCAATATTTATCTTTCTCTTTCTGACTTGTTTCACTTAGCACTATGCTGTCAAGGTCCATCCATGTTGTCCCAAATGGCAGGATTTCTTCTTTTTATACAGAGTGGGACAAAAATAGGTTTACAGTTGTTTGTATGGAAAATAATATAATAATAAATATTACAACAAGAGTAAACTCTGTTTTGTGTGATCACAACTGTAAAACTACTTTTGTTTCATCCTGTATAGCTGAGTATTATTTCATCGTATCTTTCTAATTTTGCACAGTTCTTAATTGACAATTATGTTTACCATTCATTCATTGATGGAAACTTAGATTGTTTTCATGTCATTGCAAGCAATGCTACAGTGATCATGGGCTTGCAGATATCCCTTCAAAGTACTCTTTTCCACAGTGAGTACACCAAATTACATTCCCATAAACAGGGCACTAGAGTTTCCTTTCCTTACATCCTAGGCAGTGCTTCTTATTTCTTGTCTTTTTGATAATAGCCATTTCAACAGGTGTGGGGTGATATCTCATTGTGGTTTTAATTTGCTCCTGATTTGGGTAGTGATATTTAACACTTTTTCTTGTACCTGTTGGACAATTTTTGTTCCTTCTTTGAAAAACATTTTTAATTCCCCTTTTTTTCCCTTCAACTTGTTTAATGATTTTTGCCATTAAATTGCATGTCTGCATTATGTATTTTGGATAGTAAGTAAGTCCTTACCGCATATATGACTTGCAAACGTTTTCTTTTATTCTGTGGATTGCATTTCATTTTGTTGATGGCTTAAAAGGTTTGATATAGTACACTTTTCTGTTTTTGCTTTCCTAATCTTTGCTGTTGGTGTCAAATCCAAGAAATGAAGAAATTGTTACTAAGACTGATGTCACGGAACTTACACCTTACATTTTTTTCTAGGAATTTTATGCTTTCAGGTCTTAAGTTCAAGTCTTTAATCCATGTTCAGTTAATTTTTGTGTATCATGTAAGATAGGGTCCAGTTTCATTTTTTTGTATGTGGCTGTCTACTATTCCCAACATCATTTATTGAAGAGCTATATTTTTGGAAACTTTGTCTTAAATTAATTGACCATATATGCACAGGTTTATTTCTGGGCACTTTGTTCTGTTCTCTTGGTCTGTGAGTCTACTTATAATTCCAATATCATACTTTTTTATTACTACAGCTTTGTAATGTAGTTAGATTCAAGGAACATGATGCCTCCAGCTTTGTTGTTCTTTATCAAGATGTATTTGGGCATTCAGGATCTTTTTTTATTTAGAATGGTTTGATCTATTTCTATAAAAAATGCCATAAAATTTTGATGAGGATTATACTGGATCTGTTGAATATTTTGGGTAGTATGGACATTTTAACCATATTAATTCTTATAATCCATGAACATGCAACACCTTTCCATATGTGTGTCGAAAATATCACAAAACCAATATAGCCTTCAATCCTAGCTTTCTAATTATTGCACTCACCTCCCCCAAATACGTTTTTCACTTTTTGAAATTTTTTATTCACTGAGTCAGAACATTTAAGTGGTTTCAAGCTCTCCCCAAGTAGACAATAGCCTTAACTTACATTGAAGGCCTTTCATTTGGACCTGAGCCTAACTTTCACCTTTATTACTTAATATTCTCCAAGTTGAATTTCCTAGGTCACTGGAGACCCACCGACTTCCTCCACCAGCACTGCCCAGTAGGACCTCTTTGCTCATTGTCTCTGCATGCTGTGAAATTCAATTTCCAGTTTAATGTTCCTAAAAATCAACTCCAGTCGAGTCACTTCCCTCCTTTGGAACACATTTTTACACTCTATTGCCTAGTAATATAATTACAGGCTCTCCTTGGCAACCCCATCTTGCTAACTCAGTAGTTCTGACTCATTCATCTCTTTCCACATGGTTTGCAGAACTCTTGACTTCTGTAAGTTAAGTTTTACTTTTTCTATTGTAATCTTCAGGAACAAAGTGAACACACTCCTAGAATAACTGTTATATACAATTAATACCTTTATAATACCAAGTACTTTTTGAGCATTTTTAAAAGAGTGAATTCATTGAGTCTGCCTAACAATCCTATGAGGTAGACATAATTCTTGTTCCATTTTACAGATGAAGAAACTGAAGCATACAGATGATGAACAATTTCCCCAAGGCCACATGGTTAATACATGGCAGAGCTATAATTTAATCTCAGATAGTCGGGGATTATCTGAGGTTATGCTGCCTCTCTCCTTGGGTTTCTGCCAACTGTCACCCATTCCCCAACACTGGAGGCTGAGAATTACTGAACTCAGTCATTTTCATCAAGGTTCAGAAAGATCCCATTCTATTTTGAAAGTGGCCCACATCAGTCAAGCCTCCAATGACTCTTAAATTTCTGATCATCTAGATCACCCTTCTCAGAAAACACTCATTTATTACTTATCCAACATTTTTGCTGTCATCAAACTGTGTGATATACAAGTATATTACATCTCTCTAACTAGAATGAAAAATGTCCCAACAAACTCATAATGGACATTATAATTTGCTCTTCTGATTTCCCAATTTCCCAACAGTCCCCTGAATCTAAGTTCAAAGTCACTTCTCTCTCCTCTCTCTCTTGCTTAATCCATATTCACATACAATTCACTTCTAAGTGATGGTCCTTCATAAGTCCCTGATACCTCTCTCAATCTTCTCCCCTTTCTGTCTGTATACAGTGAGAGATGCCTCGCCCATTAACTGGTGTAGGACAAGCAAGCCGTGTGTGAATAGTTGTTATTGCTTGAGGTTTTCACTCCTCTTTCTCCAACTGGCATAAGAGTCTTGTATATTGTCCTCTGAATTCAAGTCCTTGATCCCAGGTATTCATGGGCAGTTTGATTTATCTTAAGGAGGAGCCTCTGTCCTGCTCCTGTTCATTACCCTTCCCCCTCTCCCCATTGTCTGCTGAAACAAGAACTCACTCCATAATTGGTATCAAAAATTGGTACTTATTACTTTACAAATTGCTTACCATACCATTGACTTGTCCTGCTGACCTCATCTCCCATTAATACACTGCTTACGTTATACCTTCTAAACAAACCAGACCAATAGCTACTCCCATAAAATGTTCTGTTTGTCCTCCTGTATATTCTTCCTTGTGCAACTTATTTCGCTGCAAGTGCTATTCCTTACCCTACCCTCTATCTTTATACCTAGACACATTCAGATTACCTTTCATATTCTGTTTTTTCACTTTTTAGACTCAGTAATTTGATGACTCTCTCATTTGGCTTTCTGTTTGGCTACTAGCATCATCTTCTTCACTAAATATGAAAATTTCTGAAGCCAGAAAATGGACCTTAAAAACTCAAAAATTCTTGCAACAGCAGCCAGTGCCTTGCATTTGTTGGATAGGTAATAAATATATGTTAGGTTAAAGCAACTGCTAATCCCTACTTTATTAAATTTAAGAGATATGAGTCATCATTCTAACACAGTTGCACCCATCATTTTGCAAATGAAATAAACCAGAGGCCAGGAAAAGTGAAGAAAAAGCCTTCTCAGTTCTAGGCCACAGGAAGGACATATTGAGATTAAGTAGCTCCTGGTATCACCCTTAAAAAACCCCAAATCTGGACTCAGTATTTATCTGTATTTTCTATACATTTACTTTAGCAACATGCCTCATTGTTTAGCACTAACACCCGACATCTCCGAGGGTTCATTTCCATTCATGGGAAACCAGGATAATAACTACTTTACAAGATGGTCATGGAGATGAAGAGAAATAGAAATCAAATTGGGTAATATATTAATTCTTAAAAATAACTATCAAATACAACATGTACTGAAAATGTGCTTAATGATTTCCTCCTGTCATGGGTGACCATGGCCCCCTTCTCTGAAGGGGCCTGGGACCCACAGCTGGGGGAGCCTCTATAGGGTGGGTGGGCACAGAGGGAGGACCCTATACAGTAGTCTGGGAGGTGATGTATATTCGGGAGGCAGCCACACTCCAACCCTGACCTCAGGGGAGGAAGGAGTCTCTGAAATGGGCAGTTACTCCCTCTTTTATAAAAAGCAAAAGATGGGTAAGCATTAGCAGGACAAAACCCTTCCATACCCCAGAATTCTGCCTATAGTAACCGGAAGGACTAAAATCATATTTAGTGTAAACAGGGTTCTGACTGCATCTCGTTGATCCTCAGTGAGTCTCTATGAGTCACGTACAATAGTCCCCTGATTTTCCTGCCACTCCTCTGTCTCCCCGTTTGAGACCCTGACCCTAGAATGCATCGTGCCTGGAGCCCTGGCCTGAAGGTGTTGCATAAGGGACCCGCTGGCTGCAAGGAAAAACTGCAGAGTCTGGGAAGCAGGCAGGATCTGAAGAAAAATTCCCTGTCATTTTTATTCACCTAACCAGTCTCTAAAGCTGTCTTTGTCTCAGGAGAAGTGAAAAAAAATAAGGGATAAGAAAACATTGAATCAACAGTGACACAGTGACAAAAACACCACCCTTGGTTTTCAGGGAGCATTATAGATTCAAGTTTGCTTGAATTCAATCTTCCGTTCCTCTTCAGGCCTTATTACTTTCTAAATTTTTCTTTCTCCAGAATCTCTGTTTACCTTCTCCTTGCTCCGTAGCCTCCTTTGAATGCTGTCTCTATTATCAAGGCTTTTAAATATCTATTGTTAAACTTTCTTAACCCTGTGTGATTAAACAAAGGAAGGAAGTCAGTCTCAGTCAATGACAGGCTGAATAAATAAGCACTTTTTAAGGAAATGAAGTTGTATTACTTTCAGGGATATACCGAAATTATTAAAATCAGTAACAGAGCTACAGTGCTTATTAGGAAATGGATGGCTGCCGTATAACTTCCACATACAAACACATTGCAGATTTACTGTTTGAAATAATAAGATATGTGTTCTTGCTCTTTTTCTTCTCCCTAAAGACCTTTTCTCTTTAAATAGACCAACCTTTATTACTTTACAAATTGCTTAGCAAACACTTTTTTAAATCCGAACGTGGACGATATTGAGATATAAATGCAGATCTCAGTGGTTGAAATCTTTGTGTTAATGAGGTCAAGACCACGCACTAAATCTTCCTCTCTGCCAGTTATCTCTATATGTGTGTGGCCTATTAGCTCGGGATGTAAGAAGTGTTAAGGGAGAGGATAGGAATGAATCCGCCCAGTGTTCCTACGCAGAATTGGAAAATGGCTCTCTTTTCATCAGCTGCGCCTTATGGTTAGTAGTTTCCATTTCCTTTGTGAGCATCAGTTACCTTAAGATTTTCATGACAATTTTAGCACCATCTCCAGGTTACTATAACCAATTATTTATTTGATATTTCCACTGGCTGCTATGTAGTGGTGTTACTTAAAACGAGGTGAGCATTATCCGTTTTCACTGGCATTTCTCATTGTGTATATCCTACTTGTTAAGGCTCATGATACAATGCTAGTGCATAGAATTGTATCTGAACTCTAAAGGAAAAATTATGATCCATTTCATGAGATGAATGATTTTTACTAACTTCTCATTCCAACTTAAAGAGTGCTTTTCCCCCCCCTTGATTAAAAGGTATTTCTCAATTAAATTAAAATGCAAATATAGACAGGCTGTGTTTATGGTTATAAGAGAGTTATTTAAAGAAGGTTTTAATTCAACCTGCTGATAATATTTCATGCAAGAACTGTTGGTTTTATTGTTGGGTTAGTACTACCATGTTCCATTTTCAAGATTACTTACAAGTGCTATGAAAACTTAATCATACTGCCCAGGTTCTATCAGTTTTTGCTCTCTCTCTCCTAGGACATTAAAATGGACTGCTTTACAATGTAATTGGAAATTACATCAGTGATGTAGAAATATCAGTAGGAAAACTTTTAGAACCCCTTGAAATTGAGTTATGAAAACTTTGCTACTTGTTTTAAATACATAGTTTATTGCACAGAATTGAATCAACTCTTAAATTTAAGAGAGCCATACCCTATAATTTGTCATGAAATTAAACATCTGTAAAAGTACTTCAAGAAACCATTTGGTCCAACCTGTTAATTTATACCAAAAATATAAAATATTTGTATCAGAAAATGCATCCAATGCTATGAATTTCATTATGATCCTTTTAGTATTTTTAGAAGTAGAACATTCTATCACTTCTCAAACATATTGATTAAAATAATTTGGAATACTTTATAGCTTGATCTTATTCTTTTTTGTTATTTTTAGAGACCTCAGTGAAAACCAAATTCAGGCAATTCCAAGGAAGGCTTTCCGTGGAGCAGTTGACATTAAAAATTTGTAAGTATTTTTTTTAAATTGATACTGTCTTTTTAAAGCTGTCCAATCATCCAATTTTAAAGTTAAATTAATATAAAGAAAGTGTAATAAAAAATGGTAAAATCCCTGTGTATCTTAATGCATGATTAGGAGAGCTTGTAACAGTAAGTTTTATATTGTTTTCATGCACTGTCTTGAAGAGATTCTCATTTAGAAGGTGTCTTGAATCTGAACTTCTTATCAAATTCATTCTTCAAACCTTGTGATTAATCTTGTTGAATCAAGAGTTGATTTGATTAAAAAGGTTTTCAACGTATTTCATGCTTTTTACCGTCAGCTTACTTGAGTAACTTCCCTTTCAGTTGTTATTGGTGTTTATTGTATATGCAGAATATAAATTATTTTTCCTGAAAGAGTAGATAATATTTTCTTGTTAAAGGTACCTTTAGCCTAGAGCTACAGCTTTTTAAAATAGCTTTTAGATCACCATTTTCATTAAACGCCAAGAGTGTGAGCTTATGAAAATGTTCCCTTTCCCTTTGTGTGGATATTTTTCTCCTATTTTTTCATGTATGTATAAAAGAATATATTTGTAGTCTTCTTCAAAAAAAGGAAAAAAAAAAGAAGGAAGGAAAAGAAAACTCAGTATTTTTCCATGCTAAATCTTTAACCTGTAATCTTATGTAGAAGTGTTTGTTGTAACTGTCTATAGCTCTAGAAGTATGGATCAGATTTAAACTTCCAGTGACAATACTAATAGTGTCAGTATATGCTTTTTATAAATTTTAAATATTATAGTACCTTTTGAAATTGATGGTGTTTCATTGACTATGAAAGCAAGTACTGAAAACCTCCTTATCCTTTATATTATTTTGAAATGTAGTGGGGGAAAAGCCACTGAGTGCTGAGATTAACTAGGAGGAATTCAGTCTTCTTTAGCAAGTAATAAATAAGGCAGGGACTCTGTCAAGAATTAACTTATATTCAGAATTTGCCACGGTAAGAGCCCAACATTATGTTTTCAGTAGCAAAAGTGAGACAGATGTTTTTCCTCATCAAAGAGGACAACTGTTTACAAAGCTACAACTTGTGGCCTCTGTCTTATTTTCAATGCAAGTTGTCTTTGTTTTGAATTTGTGCATTCTAAAGGTATAAGGAAAGAGGAAAGACAGGCTTCTAGATGCAACTGTGTAGAGCCGTTAAAATCTGGCCGTAGGTTATTATGAGTGTTTCCAAGTTCAGAGGATTGTATTTGCTTTCATTTGATCTGCTTTAGCCAGAATTTAGGGAAGTCTTCAGGTAGGTTCAGTGATGTAGAGGGTTCCAAACTGCCTTTATATATTATAGCAGAGTAATATAGAGAGCTTGGGTAGCACCTACTCAAGTTGCCTGAATGTCGCCATAAAAGGAGAGTAATGGCTACAGTTGACCACCCTTGGGGAATGCACTTACAATCTTACCATAGCATTATCTCTAAATCCTTAAAACAGGTGGCTTTCACTTCTGAGGAAAGATATTCAGAGAATTTAAGTCTATAAGTAATCCTTCTGCCAAATTTAAGGATACATTTGGGAACAGGATATCAGTCATGGTGAGATTCTTCCTTATGCCCTCTTCATTTAACCTTTCAAAATGTGATTTTAAAAGTTTAGAGCTAAAAAAAAAAAAAAGTGTTAGATGCTGCCAGTGTACTGAAAGGAATGCATTATTGACTTAGCAAGATATTTAAAAACCTTTTTGCCCACATGCATTGTTTCATCCCCAAATTTTAAGGCAGTTATTATATATACAGTGAGATGAGGTGAGGACTGGAATCCCTGAATCTTTTGATACTAGGATTTGTGGCTATGATAAACCAGTAAACTTCACTGAGCCTTAGTTTTCACTTTTATAAAATGAATATAATAATTACTTGGGTTTGTTGTGGGTATTAGGGAAAGAAGATACATAAAAGAATTTAAAACAGTAAAATGCTATGAAGTAGAATGCATTTCATTCTGCAGTTATTCACTAACCAACTGCTGGAAGTTAGCTTTGGGAAAAATAGGGTAAGAAGACAGAAAAGCAGGACATAAAGTAATTTGCAATATTAGAAATGGATAAGGTTGACCCATATCTATTACAGGTCATTTAGAAATGGAGCTGCAAAATATAAAGAGAAAATATATCAGAAAGTACTAAGTGAATAGCACAGACCCTTATACTAAATGCTTTAGGTTTGGGGGAAAGAGAGATAAAAAAGGACTGCTTGAAGTTATTAGGGAATTCTGCAGGAAAAAGTTCCTGGGAGAAAATATAAAGGAATCTTGAAAGAAGTTGGTTTGTATTGAGGAAGTTAGAATTTATTAAAGAAGCTGTATGAAGATAGAATTTATTACCACTATTTTACTGCCTTTTGTATAACAATGGGAAAGACCATTAGAGCAGCACTGAAATACCACAGTGCATTTTTAGCATTATTTAATTTATTACGGTCATAGCTAGAGTCTTATGGAATTTTTCTGTGTAAAGGTATTTTTTTTTGGAATTAAAAATTGGTTCATACCATGGCTGGTGGTACTTAGTGGGTTGCACCCAGTTCAATTCCCAGTCAGTGCCCATGCCTGGGTTGACGGAAAGTCCTGGGTCAGGATGAATGTGACAGGAAACCAATCAATGTATCTCTCACATGTTGATGTTTCTCTCCCTTTCTTTCTCTTTCCCTCCCCTTATTCTTTAAAAACAAATGAAATCTTTTAAAAATTAAAATTAAAAATAGCTGAAACTCCAGTGTACCAAAAAATGTCCAGTTTCACAGATCTTTGTATAAAGGTTTCATTTTCTCATTCCGAGTTAAAAATATATCTGGTAAAATACATTTCATCTGAGGATAAAAGTTAATTCATAATATTATTAAATTGGTAACTATAAGTCATGAAATAATGACTCAATAGAAGCTCACAAATATTAGCATAATTAATATTATTAATATTCAGTGAGTGAAGGAGAGGTGCTTTTTGTCCTATTTGCTTTCTGTTGGATGCACTTAAATTTGGACAGTCCCACGTGGTGCCATGACAGTTACTGTTCCCAGCCACCCAGTGAGTGAAAGACAAAAGAAAACTAAACAGAGGGAACATGTGCTGAGGTTGCATCAGGATGATATTTTGTATGGCACTAAAAGCTGGTCTGACCCACTGTATCTGGTTTATTGGATTTACCACATTCAGACATTATTCAGAGCAAATTCCAGTTAGCAGAAGACTTTCACCGGAAGGACTTGCTTTAATTGTGTGGATTGGCTAAATGTGCTCATGGCAGCAACCTGACAGTGTAAAATTGATGATGTGGAAATTTTGCAAATTAGCAGACCTTATTCCTCTTCCTGCAGGCAAGCCACACAAAAATGATGCTGTACAGATGGACATTTATCTTGCTCTTAAGCATCTCCAGGAAGGAATCCCCCCATAACTTTTTCTCTTTTCTCTTTGAATTTCTTAACCAGGTGAAAATACCTTCTGTTCTATTCTGGTACCTAATTTTCACCAGCTGCAACTGAAAACTCTTTCTTATTCCTGGCATTTTAGACCATAAAATCTGAGAATAGCAAGATAATATTAAATATCAACTAAATTATAGTGTTTATATTATTCACTGGCAGCACTTTTCCTTAGGATTTATATCTCTGTTTTCAAACTCCCCAATCAAGTATAAGTTAAAGTATTGATACTATATCATTACCAACTGATGCCTCTCCCAAATGATAATCAATGTTTATACCATTTTTCTTATAAACTTTGCATATATTTAACATTGATGCAGTAAAGTCTTTGTTGCCTTCTGATCAAATCCTTAACAAAGACATGTTAAATTGTACTAGTGTTTTTTAAAAAACAAGGGTTTATGAGGTATTTCCATTTAATTGAATAATTTAGGAGAATATTCAAATTAAGCCTTGCTTTATTGCTGAGACTTGCAAACTTAATCTCTAAACATGTACTTAATGAACATAAAAATCTTCCAAAATTCTCTTATCTTTATGAGAAACCAATGCTAGCTATGGTTAATTCAGGAATTTAAATGAAAAAATGTATACAAATATATGAACTTAAAAATAAAGTAGATTGCAAGTTGTTATTCATATCACAAAAGCATACTCCAATATGCTTTACCATTAGTTTCTTTAGTGAGCTCAAAATCGATACTTAAAATAATTAAATTTCAACAGCATTATTTTAGATATACTGTGTAATATAAATCATGCTTGCTTTTTTTCTAACTTCATTTTGCAGTACATCCTCAAAATGTACTACATGTTCCAGTCAAACATTATCTTTTACTGTTCATAAATAAATACAATCCTTTCCATTTGCTTGCATTATCCCAAATTCATTAACCCTACGTCTTTTATAAGCCTTACCATCTTTTTCCAGGAAAACTGGCTTTTGGTAAAAAGTAGGTTAGGGAAAATATTATATTTATCCTTCTTTTTACATACATCAATTTATGGACAAAGGTTTAAATTAAAGAGGATCTAGCTTTATTCTCTTTGTCTAAGTAATGGTGTCATTTGGGAAATAGGTATGTATGGCCAAGTGTTTTTAGGAAACAAACCACTCAATTTGGGTTGTAATGATTATCGGTAATAAGAGGGTTTAGCAAACAGGAGGGAAAATCTGTATCTTGTTATTACATATTTTCCATGCAAATACAAGACTTTTTACCTTTGTCGCATAATTTAAGTCATAATTGCAAAATGTCTATTCTAACCTGCTAGTTTTCATGTTTGGTTCTTAACATTTCTTGTCACACTTACAACTAGAAGGCTGTCTATATGTAGACGTAAGAGGTAACCAGCAGTTGTCTGGGTCCTTGGATGGAAAATGGGTCAGGGAGATGCCAGAAGTGCCTTGGGAACTGTCCATGGTCCTGTAATTTGCCTGGTTTGTACTCACGCTAAAAGCACACTGAATTGTGATAACCCCAGACCATTATGGTCAAGTTTGCTACCAATGACTTCTCCAATTTTGTGTTTTGCTTTGTTGCTATGGTGCCTTAGCAGTTTGTCATCAATGATAGCATTCTTTCATGTAAAAATGAATCTATACAACCTTCATAAATACTTTGGAAAAAAAATGAAACAAAGCACAAGAACATTTGATTAATTAGGAATCCAATTCATGTGTGCACAAAATAGGAATTGGCATGATTTTGCTTGGCTTTCATGTTGTTCTTGAGACATGACAGATCTTAAGTTTTTCTGCTTCACCAACACTGAACTGCCTTACTTCACTACCTCTGTTCTATTATAAAAGTCTTCTCATTGAATTTTGATCTGCAACTTATGTTCTCAATAGATATTTTTAAATTTTTATTTATTCTATTACAGTTGTCCCATCTTTTCCCCTTTGCCCTCCTCTGTCCATCCCAACCCCCACTTAACATTGGACAGGTTTGTTTTCACAAAGAATTATTTTTTATCCCATGGCTACCTGATTCAAAATCATTCCATTGAAAAACAAAAACTTTGTTATAAGTACTATGGCAAAAGGACATAGAAGAATATTGTCATAATTCTACAGGGTCTATAGGAACTTTGACTTTCCTTGAGAGGGCAGTGATTGTTAATAAATGTCATAGCATCTAGCCTGCTTAGATATTCTGACTGGTCATGATATTCTGACTTCATCCAGTTTTATAGGCCCCTTTCCCACTTAACCTGCACACAAGCATTTTGCTCAAGACCAAATGGCCTCTCTCTTGAGAACATTGACTGCAATCATTGTAGTGCCTCTGTTTACAACTGTTCTTTGACCATTCCACTCTCCATCACAAGGAATACTGTTTTTATTTTTGTATTTCTGTGTTCTACCAATTTTTTAAGGATTGGGATTTTTCCTACCCTCACATATAATTACTTCAGCCTACGATGATCTATTTCTTCTTGAGTGTTTTTAGCATGCTTTATTTACTGGCTTCTTTTTTAACACTTGACCATCAGAGATTTAACTGAAACCCCCAATTACAGAATGAATAGCTCCTGAATCTGTTGCCCTAGCCATTTGTGTATTGAGTAGGGGATTCAGAAAGATATAAATTTCAAATTTAACATAGCTTTTACCAACTATTTACTACCTGCTTTGAATAAGTTATTGAAATCTGTGAGCCTAGTTTGTAAACTTAGTATGATAACACTTTTATTGAAGGTATTATGAGGACTAATGACATGACATATATACAGACTCTGCCAATTGCTATGCATTCCATAAATACTCTTGTTAGACATCTGCTCCTGTCCAAAGCATTCATGGCAACATTTGGTCTATGCCAAGTGGTCCTTGATATATATTTGGTGGTGATCAACATGCCCATGATTAGAAAATGTCTCAGGGTTCAAATAACCCATAACATTTATTTCTTCTTTTGCTTCATAGGATTAATAGATTAAAAATGATATCATGTTTTATTGCTTCAATAGGTCCATTGTGTCTGGATTGTAATAATAACCCTCCTTGCCTTGGTAGCCTAGCTGCTACCAGTGCACAGAGTTAGGTAAGCAATTTTCAACAGGTGTGCCACAAGAATATTTTTTAAAGATTTTTTATTTTCAAAGAGAGGGAAAGGAAGAGAGACAGGGAGAGAAGCATCAATGTATGGTTGCCTTTTACCTGCCTCAGAATTTTTAAACATGCAATATCTGACTATTTAGTCAAGAGCTCTGATTTCTTTTCCCTTAGATTCTCAAATTTAAAAATGACAACAGCCAACACAACAATAGCTGTCCAGTGTGAATGAATATTTTAAAATACCTAATTTTTGGTCAGATTGGCAAAAAATATATTTTTAGTGTGCCACAGAATTTTAGTGCCCATAATTAGTTTGTGTGCCATGAGATGAAAAAGGTTAAAAATTGCTGGATTAGATACAGGGTTTGACTTGGACTAAATGTCTCCAGGGATATTTTGAATAGGACCAAATACTTGTTAATCATAACTGTTCACAATTATAATCAGTTTCAGTTTCTACCACTTTTGATTATTTTGCTTAGAGTTACCAGAACATGAAGGTTAACTTAGTTGTCCTTCATTCATTTTTTGTTACCATCACTCCTAAAATTACCTTTTGCTTCTTCCCAGTAAACTAACAATTGGTTATAGCTCTATACCATAGATTATTTCAATAAAAGCTGAAATTCTATATTCCTGTGAGAAAAATTAAATGTTCCTTTAAAGATTGCAAAAGGTTAATTTTACAAATCATATAAATTATTTTGCATTTCTCAGACTAGTTCATGTCTTGGTTGCTTTCTTCATTAACATCCAAGTTAACATGGATGTACTTTTATGCTGAGGTAATAGATATAATCACTGAAGCTTCTGCCTAGGATATTTACCTATGTAAATCAATTTATAATATGATTCCATTCATTATAGCTTTAATCTTGGACTACTTCTTAAATGATCATTATTTGTATAAGATGGTATGTTTAGGTACTCATATTGGTGTGAATTTTATACATGCAAGGGAAAAAATAGAACGGATCATGCCCATATCCTAAACAGAATTTTTTCTTTTTCTCCTATTTAGTTTATATCTTTATTACCTTGATTTCCAAACTGCAGAATTGTGGTATTCCCTCAAATTGATCTTTTTTACTTTGATACATATTAAGTCAGCTAAACTTTTTAATTTTTTTATCTTACAATAGTAATGTGAACTTAACTTATATTTCTTGTACTTAAAAAAAACAATAAAACCAGAGCATATTATAAGAATTTTATTAAGAATGGAGGGAAAATGCCTGACTTAGAAATTATTAAATATTTGTTATGTTCAATATTGTTTCAGAGTAAAGAGTAGTTTATTATTTTGAAAGAATTGCTTCTAATTCTCTCAAAAATAAATTAATAATAAGATAATATTTAAATGCCAAAATGAAATATGAATTTTCCTTAGGCAAGAGAAAAAACAACTAAGGTTCATTTAAGAAGGAAAGTTTTATATGTCTACCTCAAACATCATATGTTATTCAAACCTTGAAAGATTAAGAAAGGAAATCCATGGGGAAAAAAAGTTAAAAGTAAACAAATGCAATGTCTCTATATATCAAGATGCCAGGTTAGCAACATTTTAACTTTCTGTCAATTAATATACCTATTTTAAAAACTTACATTTAGCAGCACTGCATATTGTCTCTCATACCTAGAATGGATCAAAATCTGACACTAGGCTAAAGTGTTTTTAGTGTTAAAGAAAATCAGCCCAGCTTTAGAAATTTTATGTTTGTGGTACGCAGCAAGTTACATCTCTAAGTGAAGACAGAGAGCATGGTCTATGGCTAAATTTAGCAGCACTAGGAAAAATTAAAAATGGGCTAGAGTCTAGAGTTATTTCAGAGCATCAGACAAAAGAGTAGCTATCAGGGGAAAGAGAACTATGGAAGGTTAATTTCAAGAGTGATCTTGAAGATTCTCTCTTCTTCTTAATATCATATGTCATGAAATTAAAAATAAAGCAGTTGCCCCAAAACATCCTTACAGGTTAGAACAGTGCAGGATCCGATGGAGAGGGAACCCAGAATTTAAACAGAAGGAGGACTGGAGGGAGAAAAACAAGGAGGAAACGCCAAAGTTTATGCTAAAATACGTCAGCTGTGGGTCTGAAAGGAACTACCGATAATGCATTAACCTAAACCATTTTTTCCTTCCTGGAAAATAAGAAAAGGGGTCACTGGCCCCTTTCCGGGAAGGGGCCTCTGTGCTGAACCTAAGCACCTAGCGCCATTCTATCCAAAGAGCAACACATGTATTTACACCATGTCTAGCTGAATAGTTGTGACATTACTTTTTGGAGAAGAGACCAAAAAAGAAAAGAAAAGAAAAAAAAAAAAAAAAAGACCCAACTTTTCTCTTACTATTCCCTTAATTCAGAATAGTCTCCTGCCACAGTTGGAAATCTCATCTAAGCAGGGCAGCCGGTCTCTAAACATGTGCCTGAACACAGATCTTCTTTCTGCTCTTTACAGAAAGCAGAAGTGCCCAGGGTTGGAAAGGCAGCAGAGAAGGCCGTGTGCAGGGCGAGAAAAACGAGGTGCAGAAAAATAGTCCAGAACCCCTGAAATAAATTGCGCTTCTGCATCGTTCTGACATTGTTTATCTTGAACCGTGTGCAGACAAATGGAGGTTCCTGCAGAGAGGTTTTCTCCTGCGCTGCCACTGTGGGCACTGCTCTCTCTCTCTTTTTTTTTTTTTTAATTTTATTTCATTATTTTAGAAAGAGGGGAAGGGAGAGAGGCAGAGAGGGAGAGAGACATCAATGCACAGTTGCGTTTCACCTGCCTCCAGCCACAGACCTGGCTGGAGACCTGGTGTGCAACCTGGTTATATGCCCTGGCTGGGGAATCGAACCTGCGACCTTTGGGTTCGCAGGGCACCCCTCTTTACATCAACATTCCTTTGAAGAGAACCAAGTCCACCCATGGATGGCAAAATTGTTCAGTTTGACTTGGGTTGGCCTTTCCTGTGTCGCTTTTGCATCAAGTAACTGTCCTCCGAAGATACGCGGACAGAGATATGATGGCATTCAGAAAACTTTTAAGGAAAACTGGCTGTGGCAAGCACCTTAGCAGTCTTGATGTTTCAGCACCTATACTGGTTTAGTAGATTTGTGCCATGAGTCAGAAGCGCGAAACCAGGAGCAAGGCGAAAGAAGGGTGAGATTACCCAAATTTTTGGCGGTATCAGCACACGTCGCTGGAGACAGAAGGCAATCTGCCTTTCAGCTCTTGTAGAGCAAGGCGTGCTTGAGTGCTTCCCCGCATGCTGGGGCCTCCTTCTTGGTTTGAAAGGAGCAGTGTCAGCACTGCTTTACCCATTGACAGCTAAGGATATTAAGATATGGCAAGCATACAGCTCACCCTTTTACAGATTAACCTGGAGACTGCATTAGGCAAATTTGATAGCATTAAAAGATTTGGCCAATTTGTCTGGAAACAATTTCTCTTTTGTAGCGTGTCAAGGGTAACACTTCATGCCATTGTGCTAATTTCAATGGCTTTGATAAATTGTTGAAGAGGTTAGGGAATAATCGCACTGATATATATTTAGCGCTTTAAAATAAAAGGTTATTAACTTAATTGTTAAATGAATTTAATCTGTAAAAATCAAAAGTGCTCAAGAATGTTAAGTGTTTTCTTGGAACCGCAGCAGCGTTATTGTATCAGGAGGCTTTAAAGTCTTCTTAAAAAATAAAATTATACTTGTGCCTAACTTCCCAATAAGTAGAAATGCTTAAGGCTATTACAGTGGCTTGGATGGTAGCTATTATTTGGGAAAAGCCTTTGTTGATAAAAGCAATAATGTTGTATCATGTCTGGGGTTCACCTTTTTTTTATAGTGCGTGTCCTAAATGGTAACATTTGCATGACAGCAAGGGAGTCTCCTGTGTGACTGTGTCCCCTAGAGACCTTCTTAAAAATGAGATGTATATTTCATGAGACATTCTCTAGGTACAGTGATTTCTAAAGTCAGGAATTCAAAGGGGCCCTCTGGATTAAACCAGTGCACTTTTCAGTAGTTTTATGGGAGAAACAGCTTTTCTATGAAAACGTTTAAACAGTGTTAAGAGTAGACGTCAGATACGAATGAGCCCTTTTGGTGAATTCCAAACTTGAAACAAGATTCAGCTGTATCATGATCACAGCCTTATCCCTATACATCTTCATGTAGAGCTGACAACTCATGTGATTATTTCATCAAATATCCCCTTTCTATCACAATTGGAGCATTGAAATACTTTTTCTTCACTGGAATAATAATGTCACTAAGCACCAAGCTCCTAGACTTAAACACTGCTTGTAGGACTAATAGGATTTAGTATTTAGCAGTTCACTTTAACCAAGTAAATTCCTAACTGTAAATGAGGAAGTTTTAATTCCAAAAATAAGGGTCCAGAAAAAATAAAAACAGACAACCAATTTGGAGCAACCTTTTTTTTTTTAAATAAAATCTTTGAATTTTAACAAATGAGTACTTTTACTACAAAAATATTTTTTTTTCTTTGTTTGAACTTTTGTGTTATTTAGAAGGAACTGATACAACTTTAAAACTTTTTACGGTAGTTATAGATATTGTTTGAACCATGACGCTGTAGTATATGTTTGGTCGTGTTTGGGGCTGAAATTAGCATCTTTCAGAAAAGCAAAACATTTAGTTGATTTCCTAATACTTTAAAAACTTATTTCCTGGAGAGTTGTATAATTCAGGAGGTTGCTTAACTGAAAAGTATGCCATTTTTTTACAGGGCAGAGAATGCTCGTATCGTGATAAACAGTGCAAATTATGGGAATAGTGAAGCTTTAAATGGAATCACTGCTAGTGATTCCTGAAGTGTGTTATTCCTGGTTGGGACTAGTAGGGAGATCGGAGGGGACCTCGTTTCTCTTCCCTGATTTGGAGTTCTCGAAGGAAAACTGCTTTTAAAAGACGAAAACCTAAAAGTAGGCTTGGTCTTTCCTGCCAAGGATAGCAAAATTAACATGCAGCTGGGCTTCTCTGATAAATGGATTCCGTTAGGTCACTGAGGGGGTGCATGTGACATTAAGTGATTTACAGTCCTTTACCTTAATGAAATTGTTTCAGCAAGATGACGCTGAAAGCTCTTAATGGATAGCTTTTCTTGATGTAATGAAATTGCATTCCTATGGCATTTAATATAAGGTGCAGTTATTATTTACAGGAGCTTTCCAAGGGCTGCTATTTGCACAGACAGTTCGGAACAAAAAGAGATTTCAGTGGCGGCATTGAGGCCAGGATGGCTCGTGACATTCTTAAGCAGAGGAGTGTATTTGCGGGAGCATTTCAGTTAGTGCAGCCCGGGCTCCCTTCCCCATAACCTTGCAAGTCTTCAGCCTTTTACGTACATTCTTCTAATCTATTTAACAGGCAACTGGATTACAACCAGATCAGCTGTATAGAAGATGGAGCATTTAGGGCTCTCCGGGACTTGGAAGTGCTGTAAGTATCTCGTATTTCTCTTACTCCTAACCGGAGCTTTGTGTCTGGGGAGTGCTAATTTGGAAGCTTACCTGCTGGCTTAAAACCTACTGTCGGCTCGGCCTCCTAAAGAGATACCTTAAATAACTCGTGGTGAAATCAGGGGAAAAATCCAAATGTGTGTGCAAAACCTTGTGTATCGTATCTGTACGTTTAGGTAATGTTGTCTATTTAAGAAGGACGCTCAGAGTCTAACCCGTAATGTCCTTGCAGTGCTGCTTTCTTGTAATCAAATATTCTCCTGCGTGGAATTTGTGAGAATTCCTAGAATTGCTAAATATTAAGATAACATGAGTTGTAAAGGGAAAAAATCACAACAACAGAAAATAAAGCTCTGAGTAGTTGATATGTGGATGTATTTGGAGTTGCCATGCAGTGGAAAGACTTTTTCTCATTTTAAAATGTCACTGTTAACCAGATAACTCAACATCGACTTTGTAAGGTTATTTGGAAATCAACATTCCAATTTTAATAAGCCCCTATAGGTCCATTGAAAGTCTTCACTACTGACTTAGTAAAAGAAAACACAGAGATATGGATTAAAACTGGCATTCTCTTCCTTTTCTTACTGAGCAGGCGTGACTGACAAAATGGGTTAGAGACAACTGAGTAACCTCTGCAGCTCTTGGACTTGGTGACATAATTTAAATTAAGTGAATAATTATTATAAAAATAATTTTAATGAAAACTAGAGTTATTAAAAAGCCAGTGAATTTATCTGTATGTTGCTGGATATTTATTCCAAAGAGTCACATTTCCAGCATTTTCAATATACTTACACATTTCTCCTCCTTATGAAAGATTTTCCTGTGCTCTAATTCATTCCTGCTTCTGTGTGTTCAGAAATCCAAAATTGAATTAATTGTGAAGAAGTTTTGAATTTTTAGTCCAGGTGGTAAAAGTTATCAGGAATCATGAAACCCTCTTGAAAAAAAAAAAAAAATGATTATGTTGCCTTATAAATTGGTTTGAGGAACAAGATGTAATTCTGAAAAAAAAAAAGTTTAACATTTCAAGCAGAATGACTTGTTTTAGCAATATTTTTAAATGATTTTGATTTTAATTGTGAATAAATGAATAGAATTTCTGTGTCATATGATGCTATCAACTATTTGTAAAGGCTTATGTAAGAATGAGCTTATGGAGATAAACTGTGTTAGAAGAATATATACTGTTCTGTAGCTACATGAGAAGTCACCTTTGTTTCTGTTGACAACAGTTTAACTTTTTCTGTAGGAAAAATGTGAACGGTGTTTATCACACACATTGTAAATATAAGGCCACTTTTTGCATTGTGTTGCAGAGCCAGTTTTAATATATGAATCTCGGTGATGCTCATTCAGAGTCAGGTTAACTAGGGTACAACTATGACTTCATGAGCATAGTCTAATATCAAGACTGTTGCCTGCACCACTAAACTTTGTATGTGACAAGACCACCATAGGTCTTATTTAATTCAGCGAAACTGATCAAGCCAAAATAATTCATACTCATTCAACGCTCCTAACTAGAAGTATGAGTGTTACCAATCATTTGGTGGAAATTTTGCTGAGTGTTTCTGATAAACTAAACTTCCATAAAGTACTTTGCTATTAAGAGTTTAAATTAATATAGGGTATAGAATAATTCATATATAATATATTGAGTATATGTTGCGTACTCTATAGAAAGAGACAGAGAGAATATGAATACTATATATTTGTGTATATTTATGTATATAGAGAGAGGAAGAGGGGGGAGAGGGTGTATTTGAAGGAGAAAACCTGCTGTGTGTCAAGTACTGTTGAAAATGCAAAGTATGGAAAACTCTTTTGAGGGCCTCATGTGTACTTCTCACAGAGATATAAGGGATCAGAGTTTGTTTGCCAGACAGTCACAAAATAAAATTAGCACATGATGTAAGAAAATATGACTTTCTTTTTAAGTGATTTAAATATTTTACATTACCTTTCTATAAAGTCAACCACATATTCTTTTAATATATGTTAATTTTTTAATTCTTATAATTTATGTAACTTTTAGAAAAATTAGCTGAAGGAAAATTGAATGAAGTACTGAAAACACTGGAATTTATTAAGCCCAAATAACCTTGTTATGTAAATCTGAAGTTCACCTATTATAAACATTTCCTCAGGAGCTTTTTTATAGAATTAACTCTTGAAGTGTTTACGAGAGGAAGTTCTCCGTTTTGCTTACTTTTACCAATCATAACTTTTTAGATTACATTGTTTTCATTATGTGAAAATAATGAACAGTAATTTGCATATTACCTTAAATTTCAGATCCCCAATGATTGAGATTTTTTAAAATTTTAATTCCATGAATCATTTATGAATGATTAATATACTGAGGCCAAACAAAAGATAGGAATAATGATCCAGGGCAGTTGATGAAAATTTGTTAGATTAGATATATGTTAAGGTTGAGAGAGCGAATAAAGTTCAAGAAGAAAAAGTCAAGGTAGGTGAAAGCAAGCAGGCAGTTTATCCCTTGCATGTTTTTGGCCTTATTACAGAATTCTGGTTGGTAGAATTCAGAACTTGTCTTTTCCCTAAATATGAAGATACTGTGTCAAAAATAACACTGGAAATTAAATCTAAATCAATGTTTTCTTTTTCTTTGGATGCTAGCATCAGAAATAAAATATATATCCCTTGAATTACTAGTTTTATTTTAATTTTTATTTTCTATAGTGTGCATATAATTTAATTATTTAATTGAAACATAGCAATTCATATTTATTAAATATCAGACTCTCTACCAAATCCTATGCCTGGCACTAAAGGAATAAAAAAACAAATAAGTCAAGATCTAAGTCCAAGAGTGCCTACATTATTAGCAGGGCTTACATTTTATATTTACATACTAACACGTCCCTTGTACAAGTATATTCTCATCACAAAGAGAAAATCTTGCTATTGAACACAGAAGTAGACTTTTTTATGACCATAACATGAACATACCATCATCATACCTCATCAACACATATTTATTATTAATTTTGAAGTAACAGTTTCATTGGTTCCATGTATTGCCCCATTACCAGGTATTAGTATCAATATTGCTTTGTCGACATCAGTACTTGGCAACATTAATACTAAGATAATTTATTTCTTCAGTTGCATTACACAAACTAACATTTGAGAGAAGACCTCAGATTGACAGCCACCAGCTTTAGCATTAAGTGAAAACCTCTTTTGTGTAAAATCTGAAGAAATTATAGTTCAAAATGAATGTGTATCTACTGCATAGAATTACTTAAAAAATATACCACCCTCAGCATCACATTTTAGTATTCTATGTACTCCGCAGATTTTTGCTGTATAAAGTCAGCACAAAATTTTAGGGTGGGAAATGGGGTCGTTGGAAAGCAAATCCCTTTAAGAAGTGAAACCTTTTAGTGCAAACATCAGGGTACATCTTAATGGCTTTGGAAAAAAATCTCATTTCACTTGTGTACCCGGGACATGCTTTATAGGGTTTGCGATAACATGAGTCATCCCTTTCAGAGCATTATAGGTCCTTCGTAAAGTGAACTTCTTTTTTCGTGTTACTTAACTCAAATCACTTGGATTAGTTCTTATATCATTCAATACGTGGCAAAACACACGTACTGTGTGTGTTCAGATATGTGGCCTCCCAAACATGCATTGCTTAGCCCACACATACTTGGACCGTAGACTCTTTGAAATAGGAGTTGATTGCCGGCATTTAAAATTTTAAAATTAGGGGGACTTATCTCAAAATTTTGAACTCTAGCATCTCTTGAAAAAATCAGATTGTTTGGCAGCCTTCCATTTCAGCAGAGCTGTAGCCCGTTGGCACTGAAGATTAACACGACAACAAAGAAAATCATTGCTGGTTTTACTGGGTTCTCCTCATTCCCAGCTGCCGGCTACTCCTCTCCTCTCTTTCCCACTGTATTTTTATATAACCACTCTGCTTCTCGCATGTAGGGTGCCCACCTGTCCTCCATAGGCAAGTAAATCTGCAACTTCTAATTCAAACCCTTTTCCCATACCAAGGGTATCCACCTGCGCTATTGATCTCATCATTTCCGCCGCCTTCAGCAACTTGTCCTGCTTAGGCACCAGCGTACTGTAGCTTCTCTATGCTAGAATCGTGTCCTGTCTTGACACTGTCTTCCACACCCTTGGGGTAATGATCTTGGCATTTTCCTGTCACAAACAGACTTCCCCAACGAAAGAGAAAAGTTCTCTTCTTATTCTCATTAACTCTAATGTGTAACTTGAGTAATTCATCTTGCCAGTGGCACTATTTGCTATTTTCATTGAGGTTTTATGCCTGATTTAGTTTTTATAATATTTCATGTTTTATAATATTTCATAAAATAAGAGCCATTCAGGAAATAGCAGATGAATGAGCGATTAGGGGTAGCAATAGGAATAGTAATAACCCAACTAACGGTGCTTGTTAGAGGGAAAGTCGGAAAAGTCTGAACCAAGCAAGAACCCCACTTATTTTCACTGTATCTCCCTAGACCACCCATTGTATTTATCGTGGCTTTGTGGGACCATGATATCATTACCACAAAGCTCCAAAAAAAGAGGCGATAGTATATGTGAAGCACTTTTAATATCCTGCTACAGAATGTCACTTTGTCCCCACCCAAAGCAAATACCAAATACAGATATTGTTCTTACTACTCCAATTTCAACAGGGGCGAGTGTCTATCGTAAATAATAGTTAGCAGGACTCTGTCTCAAGACCTGAAAAAACTGATTCTGTGCTGTTGCTATGAGATTTCAGTTAGATCTCTCAAGTATGCCCATTTACTCATGGACACAATTACACATGATACCCCTTCAAGGAAATGGGACCAATTAACTGTCTCCAACTGTGACTGTCTTACACCTGTTTGTCATGAACAGACATGCGTGCATGCTCACGGTGCATTGAGCCACTTGTAAATAGTAAAGATGCTATGACCAAAGCCGTAAACTTATAAGTATTTGATAAAACTGGATGCATAATGACAGTATAAAATTTATTTATCATCTTGTTTATAATAGAGTGCATTCTCTTTGCCATCTCTACCAGATAGGTATTTTGTATAAACCTAATCGCTAGACATTGTCTTTATAATCACATATACAATGACTAATACATTTTGTGTCTAACAGTTTTCACTATTTTTTTAATTCTACAGCACTCTCAACAATAACAACATTACCAGACTTTCTGTGGCAAGTTTCAACCATATGCCTAAACTCAGGACTTTGTAAGTAGTCACAATATACATAAAGGCCAGTCAAATCAACAGATAGTTCGTTGTGGCGTAGACAAGGAAAACAGCAGTTTGACTACTGTTCTAAATATGATATTTGAGTAAATTATTCTGAAAAGTTGAAAGCGTTCTGCTACATGTGATGTGTTCCAGGAAGTTTGGGCCAGGAAAGTTTACTCGGAGCCATTGCAGAGGTCACATTTCATTAAGAAATGGAAGGCTCCTTGATTGGCTGTCAGAAATGATAAATGGTAAATCTTTATGATTTTATTACTGTATGTCAGGCAACCCTAATAAAGCTAAACTAGCTCTCCAGCATTCTTTGTAACAGAAAATTACAGCATCACCTTCTAGTGTTTCTATAATTAAGGTTGTGTCAGCATTTCTATTTAGAAATACCTTTTCAGGGTTACAGGTGGACATTAAAATATTTTTAGGTGAATAAAATGGCTCTCTAATAAAATATTTGCTATGGCTGTATATTTTTTCTCATGGAGAAAAATTAATCCTGAAAGCCCTGGGTGGGGATATTTATTTAAAGCATTTTCAGAGATAAATCTCATTTGAACTCAATTTTAGAATTGGTTTGACCTAAAAAGTATATTATATACATTGTGTGGTAGTGAGAAATGTAACCAAAGCATTGGACTTCATGAAAAGTATATGTTTTTAAGTAGGATACATATATTTTGATTAGGTTTTCAAAACATATTTTATAACTAGGTATATTATATTATTTTCTCCTTTTAATAAAAAATTGATTGAATTATGAGATTTTAAACAATTAAGCAATACAAAACCTTTTTTTTTTTTAAGGTTTTATTTATTATTTTTAAGGAGAGGGGAAGGGAGAGAGGCAGAAAGGGAGAGAGACATCAGTGTATGGTTACCTTTCACCTGCCTCCAGCTATAGACCTGGCTGGAGACCTGGCTTGCAACCTGGTTATATGCCCTGGCTGAGAATCGAACCAGTGACCTTTGGGTTCGCAGGCTGGTGCCTTATCTACTGTGCCACCAGCTGGGGGAAATACAACATTTTAATGCATTTTTTTTTCCCACTAACATGTAGCTCTGTATGCAACAATCCATCATTATAATTTTCCTGGAATATGATTTAGTAAAATAAAAGAATTCTAAGAGTATACAGATATAGTTAAATTTTGTTTTCTTGGGGGCTACCAGGTTGGATAATCTGACCAAGTTAAGAGTCCAGTTAATTCAAACTATACTTCATAAAATTGGTTTCTCATTAAATTTAATTAATTAAAATTTTTTGATCGAGCTTTCATTCTTTGCAAAATAAAGCCACTAAGACTAAAGTCATTTATTATCTGCATTTTTGATAGCGTACCATATTTTCTTGCAGAAATCCACCACAGTTTTTCTTACTAATCAGGTTTAAATTTTTTTCTTTTCTGATATCACCAGTGTGCCTGTAACCAAATCACTGGAATGTGCTTAGTTCAGATGGAAATGTTTAGAGAACAAAGGTGCAGAATGCGCTATGTGGCTTCCAAAGGATGGCACTCTGTCTTCCATGCACACTGGGCCGGAAGTCACCCAACTTTCCACCCAGCTTTTTGTCCTGTGTCTTGCCACCTAGTTTTTGATGCAAGTCTGTTCCATTATCTGCAAAGCTCAAGGAGAATGTAAAAGAGCCATCTAACTTTAAATTCCCTTGCTTTGGTTGTTTCATCATTCTATATTATCACTGCTACTTCCAAATTCCATTTTTATGGTCCAATTATCTTTCTGGACTGAGTTCCATGTTTTAATATCCATTACTGTTATTGGGTTAGAATTGAGCACATCAGCTAAAAAGGGCTAAAATGGTATTACTGTGTCATAGGTGATTCTGGGAACGATGCTTTGATTTATAGCTTTGGATGTCCTTTTCTTTAGTTTGAGAAAACGTAAAAGCCAGTTTGAAGTCATTTGCCTAATTTAGTGGATACATTTGTCTGATGTTTTATTAATGGAGAAGTGCTATTTGCCACTTGGATGTGTTCCATGATCTGGGGTGGCTTTCTGCCAGCCCAGAGGGGGCTCACTTAATTCCTTCACTCCGAGTCATGTATGTCTTTTCATTCCAGTGTCTACTCTGAGAATAGGTCCCCCAGAGTGGAGAGCCGCTGATGCCTCTTTCTGATATTATGCAAAAAGAGGGAAATCAGACTAGGCCTCTGAAAGAAGCGTTTTATACTGAATTATTATTGCCTTGTTGAGAAAAAATGAAAGTGACCCTTGAAAAAGATGTTGCAAGCAGTCTCTGCAGAGACTAATTCTGAGGGGACTAACGAATAATGCAAGAGAATAAAAGGAGCCACAACTTTTATTAACGCTCCTCCTGGCCCCACCCCAGGGTTTCCCTCCCGATTCCCAACCCCAAGTGGTTGTCAATAGTATGTCAGGCTGCAGAGCACTTTTCCCTGGACATACTATTTCTTTCTCTTCACCCTTTTGAATGAACGCAGCCGAACAATTCTCACTGTCATGTTGCCGGTTCTGTATTTTTGCTAAGCTCCCAGGTCAAAGACGAGAGACTTGACTTTCGTCTAATTTAAAAATCTCGTTTAACTTAAAAATTAAACCGGTTTAATTTTTAAATAACTAATTCGAGGGAACGTTGCTAAGCCTGCTCCAATATATGTTAGAAAATCAAGCTACTCGTTATGACTCCAGAAATCCCCCCCAAATTTTGAAATAACTATTTCTGTTTTCTTGCTTTAAATCTCTTGCTGTTCATTTAGCCGCCTGCACTCCAACAACCTGTACTGCGACTGCCACCTGGCCTGGCTCTCCGACTGGCTGCGGCAGAGACCCCGAGTGGGGCTCTACACCCAGTGCATGGGTCCGTCCCACCTGAGGGGCCATAATGTTGCGGAGGTGCAAAAGCGAGAATTCATCTGTAGCGGTAAGGGAGAGAGAACCTCGCGGTGTATGATGTTATGCCATGTTTCAGAACACTGTGAAGAATGCATGCTTTTAGGGTTTCCATGTCTCTCACTAACATGTTCAATTGTGTGCTAATCATGCTATGGAAATCCTCTGTTTTACTGATGATAATAGTACGTTCTAAGACATGTGTGCATGGTTGGTAATTACTGATTACTTGTACCCAAGGTATGGTGAAAGACTTCTCAGTTTTCACTCCAGGGGAAGGAGAGGAAATCCCTAGATTTTAGGTCTATTTGCTACTCATTATTTTCTCTTTAAGTAATCATTTCTATCTACTTTTATGTTAACAACTGGAAATATGATTAATTAATCCTGGATCTCTGCTGGGAAATGCTAAAACTAACCCCACTATAGTTGCAGAGTGACAGAATGCTTTCTGTGTATACATATATACTAAGGGCTCAGTTCTCCTTAAAAGAGTAACAAAAATCTGAAAACAAAAATGAGGCCTGGGCTGCTTAAAATATCAGTAGGTAACATTTACTTAGATCAGCGCTTAAGCACATATAAAGAACTAAGTATTTCACATATATTTGCTGCATTTCACCTCCCTCATAATAACTGTAGAGAAATGTAATAAGAAAATCTAATATTTTGAGCCAATCTATGGGTAGTTAGATAGGTAGAAATATATACTGTATAAAATTAATATGTGAATATTATTTTGATCCATGTTAACATATAATTTCCCTTATAAATATATATGGGCTGGTTCCGCTTTAGCAGTGACTGTTCAAAATACAATAAAAGACATTTTAATAATATATGTCATACATTATAGTTAACAGTTTCTTAAAAGAGTGAGAAGAGGTTTTAGTATAGGACTCTTAAGTTATCATTATCATTTAGTCCTTTTGTGTGTGCTTTTGCACACTTTTTATAACCCAAACAAAGTCTTCCTGTAATGTCATGGCATGTTCTCAATAGGCCTAATTGCTTTTGTAAAAAATTCAATCATGAAATGACTAATAGTCGGTTACTAACCACTCTTTTTTCTCTCTTCGCTTTTCCCTTCCTGTTTTCTAGACGAGCGAGAAGGCAAGTTTGTGTTTCTTTTTATACTGACACGGTTTTTTGTCAAGTTCAAGAGCTGGTTGAGGGGTCCTGTCCCTGCACCAGTGACCATGTGTGAGCATGTGGCCATCTGCTAAAATACTTCTAGCTCAGCCCTTCATCATCCAGGCAGGAAAATCTCACTTCAAAATAGTTTTGTTTCCAAATTATGACCAGTGAAATGACATACCTACAGGAAACGGATACTTAAGCTAACCTGTCAGGTTATGGGGGGGCCAAAAAAAAGCAACGTTATCAGTTAACAATTACAGAGTGATGTGTTACAAATTATTATAACAACTTCAAAGACAATGACCATTTTTTAATGTAGTCAGACATTAAACTTAGCATGATCTAATTTTCCCCACCTTTATCGCCACATGATTACTTGTTAAAAATCACCAGTTATGCCTACCAAGAGGAATATTTTTATTTTTGAGATAAAGTAAGTGAAACTGTATAAGTTTTGTGAAGCCCAATCTCCACTGAGGCTTATTAGAAATGAAAGATGGCTTTGTCTGAAGTTGATGCTTTTCTGGAACTCAGAATAGTTTTGAATAGAATTCTGGTTTCAAATCTGAATTTAGCCTTTCTCACAATTCTGTCTTTTTTTTTTTTGAAAGATTTTATTTATTATTTTTAGAGAGAGGGGAAGGGAGAGAGGCAGAGAGGGAGAGAGACATCAATGTATGGGTACCTTTTACCTGCCTCCAGCCACAGACCTGGCTGGAGACCTGGCTTGCAACCTGGTTATGTGCCCTGGCTGGGAATCGAACCAGCAACCTTTGGGTTTGTAGGCTGGTGTCTTATCCACTGTGCCACCAGCCAGGGCTCCACAATTATTTCAATTCTTAAAAGTTATCATTATAATTCCCTCTAAAAACCTTATTTGCTTTATCTATTGACACAAAAAATATATAAATGCATGCTTCCTAAAATGTGTTTTAGAAATAGAGTACCATTTTACAATCAGGCATTTAGCAAAATCTATTTGGCATGCTTTGTTATTTGAGTTAAGCTTGCATGTTTCTTAATTATGAATTTCAGGAGGAAAAATGTCATTGCTGTTTGGGTTTTTTTTTTTTTTTTTTTCAGGTCACCAGTCCTTTATGGCTCCTTCTTGCAGCGTTTTGCATTGTCCAGCTGCCTGTACCTGCAGCAACAACATCGTAGACTGTCGTGGGAAAGGTCTCACTGAGATTCCCACGAACCTGCCTGAGACAATCACAGAAATGTATGTGCCCCCAAATCTCTTACCCCTCCACCTCTGCAGGGACCCAAACCATGACTTTCCTTAAGAAAGTCTGGATTTATCAAAGGCAAATCTGATCAATTAGCTTAGACAAATGTTCCTTTCAGGATGGTATTGACCCTTACTCTGTTTAATTAAATATCTTGATACAGTGGCTAGGATTTGTCTTTTTTAAACACAGGTAGAATTTAAAGGAATGCATGTTAAGGATGAACAGTGCTTTTCTTTCCCTTGGGAAAGGGTTATTGGGCTATTTAGCAAAAATAAGAAAGGTTATTCTAGTCTGACCGTGGCTGTCTAGGGTCCACTGCAGTCCATTGCAGGCCTGGAGGGGAGGAAAATAAATCAGAGAAACAATATGACCAAACAGTATTCTGCCTCCTCAAGAGCTCACATTTTAAAATGCAGTTTAGCTATTTTGTGTGACCTATTGTGTCGCCCACTGCAAAATGTGAAAAAAGGAGAATAGGATGAGTGAAGAAAAAAAGATATTTAAATTAGGGATCATTTTAGCCTCTGAGACAATGTGACACCCATCAAAAGTTAAATTCTCTTGACAGAGCATTGCATACCAATCTTGTATGCAGCCGCAGTGTGCCTTTGTCCTTGCCAAGCATGAGAGTAAAGTCAAGTCATGGGAGTAAAACAAGGTCATGCGAGATGTGCAATGGATGGCTGTTACCATCTCGAGAAGTAAACATGAAGGAAAATCTTTATTCCAATATCTATTCCCTCAAAAGCCCTTCTCAACCACCTAGGCAGTCATATAATTGTTTCAGAAGCCAGTTTTAAATTTTACCTGAATAAGTAGCTTTGGGTATTTTCGGTTGAAAAAATAAAATAGGACCAACTTCTTATGCTAAATCTACACAGGAGGCACAAAAAATTAAGTTACTTCCTAAACTATGTACTCATTTTTATGAAATTTATTGGGATACATTGATAATGATATTATAGAAATCCCAGGTGTCCAATTTTATAATACAGCAATATATGCTCAGTTGTGTGCTTACCACCACAGATTGACTCCTTCCATGTTTTTCTTTTAGCCAGTTAACTGCTTTGATTGATTTATATGGGAATAACCTTAATTCACAAGATCTGATGTTACCACTTTCAAACATCTAATATGTGCTTTAAAATGTGCTTAGAGCCTTGCTATGTTAGATGGGTTCCCCTCCAGGGACTCCAGAATTTATGGAGATTTGATCCGGACATGGAGTAGTAAATGCACAAAATAATAGTATTCTCTTCAAACTTTTAATTAATGGAATACTGCCTTGCATAGAAGGACTTTGTATTTTTTAGCTGAACCTGGAAAGAAGAATAAGATATGGTTTCAGAAGAGATGAGTGACAACCCGTAAGAGAGGAAGAGTTGGCAGTGAGTGTTGAGTTTTAGAGATTGTACATTTGAGCCCAGTCAGAGTACTAGGTGCATACTGAGACATCTGGAAAATAACATGCAAAACAAGACATCTATTTAATGTTCAACCTACAGAGTATTGAAGGACTTTCATCTTAGAAGGTGTAACATATGACGAACTAGATAGGAGAAAGACGTAGTAAGTTCTAGAATCAGGGAATAGTATGTACATTCTATCCAGACAGAAGTGCTTACTGAGAAATATTATATAAAGGCAGCATGACTTCTCCAGAGGTCTTTCATCAAGTGACTAGCAAATTTCACACTCAAATTAAACACTATGAAATGAGGTACCAAGTAGTAACTCATTGTAAGCAAGGAACAAATGAAGTCAAAGGTATTTATTACATAGGGTGTAAAGTGGAGGGCAAGGGACAGTGAACAAGAGTCTAGAAGTTTTAGTTAGAACCACAGGTCTACCTGCTGCTTACTCTCTGTGAGACTCTGGGGCAGTTACTTCTCTTCTATGAGACTGTCACTGCATCTGAAAGTAAAGGTTATTATTAGTTTGAAATGGATTATTAGCACATGTTGAGCTTTTTTATGGTTAGCATATAATAGTCGTTTAATAAATGGTACTTTGATCATTGAAGCCTTCATGAAGTGGGTTACTTGTGAGGGTAGGAATGGTGGTAGAAGCCACCACAAAACTCATGTCAGTATTTGCAATCTGAGAGCATGCAGGAAAATAATGTTGGAAAGCACTTCTCAACCACCTAGGCAGGAGCTAATTCATGGAGGGCCTTTGATAGAATAAAGATCTTTGTTTTTTGTCTTAAGAGGCCATTATGTGGACCAGGGGTGATGTCATGAGAGTGGGAGCTAATAAGTAACTGTCAGAATGATGATGTGGAAGCAGATGTGATAGCCCATAGAGAAGCAGAATTCATGGGATTTGTAATATGATGAGATGAGGGAAAAATGGAGAAAAATGGACCAAAGATGATGCCAGAGTTTCAAATATGAGGGATTGGGAGATGATAGTATAAGAAGCCAAGGAACAGGACTGAAACTAGAGGAAGGTGATGGTGAGCAGTTTGTGACATGCTCAGGGACCAAGGAGAGGCTTGCAGGCACTGAAATAAAATAAACTGTGAGTGCCCTGGCTGGTGTGGCTCAGTGGATAGACACTGGCCTATGAACCCAAGTATTGCTGGTTTGATTCCTAGTCAGGGCACATAACCAGGTTGCAAGCCAGGTCTCCAGCCAGGTCTGTAGCTGGAGGCAGGTGAAAGGCAACCATACATTGATGCTTCTCCCCATTTCTTCCTCCCTCCCTGTCCTTCTCTCTGAAATCATGACTAAAATCTTAAAAAAAAAGAGTTAAAAAAAAACCCAAAACAGACTATGAGTAATGGGAAAGACTGCAAGTAATGTGAAACATTTAAAATGGTTTATCTCATGTAGTCTATTTTACTTTTTACAATAGAGCCTTTTTTCCTGTTTTACATGCTCTATAGATTTTGTATAATGGTAGAATTTAGTAACATAAAAGTTATACAAAATAATATGTCTCATTGGTTTTGCCTATATTGAGGCGGCGTATATAGTATAGCTAAAATAGATTAAATTTATGTTGAAATGAAGATATATGTTTAGCTCTACATGAATTTTATTTCTCTGATTATTACATTATCAGCTTCATCACTAGAGCATCTGCTAATAAATTATATTGATCTTCAACTCCAACAAAATATCCCCATTTACCATTAAGTATATTGGCATAATTTAACAATTTAATAATCTATTTCTTTTATTACACTTATTTTTTATTAGAATAAAGGACATCAGCAAGATTCATAAAATGTGGAAATAAAGCTATGCAACATCTAAAAATTTTATAGATCCAGGTTTTTAATATATGATGAACTAAAAATTATAAACTTCTACTTTTTAAATAATTTGCATCTGGATTTTACCATAAATTATCAGTAGAATTTCTTTATTGGAAGCTATTAAATATTTCTTTCATTAATGTTAGGTTGATTTCTTACTGAGTGATATGTCTTTATTCCTACAATTGTCTCATAATTCTGAATGAAACGAAGTATGTATGTGCTCCATGTTAGACTAATCAATTGCTAGATAAAACCTTGACTCATCTTTTTTTTTTTTTTTGCTGTTTTGCGCTTGCTTCTATAATTACACACTTCTGGTAACTGCTTAAACAATTGTTGTTAAGCTATAAAAGGGAAACAATCTTTTAAAGTCAGAATCAGAGAAGGGAGAATAGTAAGAGACTAACATTTATCTAATATCTGCAATGTTGGATTATATGCACACGCTACATCATTTGATCTGCTGATTGACCTTTGCTGGTATATTTGGGACAACCAGTGCAGAGGCCTATGTTAGATAAAAATTGATGGTTTTCTCCAAGACCCAAGATTTGCCCTCCCATTTGTAGATTAGAAATCGGATTCTGACTGCACCTAATTATTATATATGTATGGGTGCATTTTTGTAGAAAAGACAGTAGTGTTTTTTTTCAACATAAAATCAGTTAAGAGAGAAGTGAATGAATAGACTGCTTCTCATACTGGCTTGGACTGAACACTCTCCTTGGTTCTGAGAACTCCTTTTTCTCCTAATTAGGCTGGCCAACCCAGTATTTAATAGGTCCCCTTCTTCTTAGATAATGATAACTGAGTCTTCTTACAGAGGTCTTAGATATCTTTCTTTATGCTCATAGTTCATCTGTAATGAAGCCATAAACACTTACCTCACATTCTTACAAGGCTGGCAAGTTCAGTTTGCCATTGCAAAAAGATGAGGCTTAAAATGGTTAAGAAAACTTGTAAAACAAAAAATTCTTCAATTGTGAAGTGGCTAAACTGGCTGCAATATTAACTCCCAAGTTCATGACCCTTCTTTTATCTAGTTGCCCAAGGCAGCTAGACATGGCTCAGCTGTGTCTCATATGGCAAAGGAATTTGGAATAATGAAAATGGGGGGATTGGGGCCCTGACTGGTGGCACAACCTTATCGGTTGGATAAGGTGCCAACCTGCGAACCCAAAGGTCGCTGATTCAATTCCCAGTCAGGGCACATAACCAGGTTGCAAGCCACGTCTCCAGCCAGGTCTGTAGCTGGAGGCAGGTGAAAGGCAACCATACATTGATGTCTCTCTCCCTCTCTGCCTCTCTCCCTTCCCCTCTTTCTAAAAAAATAATAAATAAA
Source organism: Noctilio leporinus (assembly GCA_004026585.1). Classification (NCBI taxonomy): domain Eukaryota; kingdom Metazoa; phylum Chordata; class Mammalia; order Chiroptera; family Noctilionidae; genus Noctilio; species Noctilio leporinus. The sequence goes on along the minus strand of PVIW01000702.1, from coordinate 121,615 downwards.
GTCTTAAAAAAAAAGAAAATGGGGGGATTGAATGTGTAATGCAGGTGAAATTAAGTTAGAAAGAAAGAAGCTGTTGCTAGTATACTTGGCTACTTTGAGCTCTGCCTGTTGAAACCTTGCTTTCATATGCATGGAATGCTAGAGGCAAGCCTGCATGTGACCCCGCCCATGGCAACAACATCATTAATAGCAAATTGATTCTCTCGATATCAAATCCTTGGAATTAATTTCTTAAATCATGTTGTGGGGTACAAAATTTCAAATACGATGTGATGGATTGCTATAAAGTAGGCATTTAGTTCTCTTCCATCCAGTTATAGATTTTCCGTGGCATATCACCTGTTCAAATCATTATAGAGAAATTCCCTAAATCACAGAGAATAGTTAGTACGAACATAAGCCGTAACAATTTAGAATGTCTCTGGTACTCTATGCGTCTCCTGCCTTTGCGCCTGGTTACCGTGTTTAGGGCTCTGAAGCTGGGAACCATACAAATCGTGATTTGATTTGCTTGAGAGAAGATGGTCAGGGGGAAGCTTAAATGACCAGAAGGGGACCGATAGGAGTAATGCTCTCGGAACACTGAGTGTCGGTTCAGTGTTTTCTAAGATGGATTGCAAATTCTTAGAAATGAGAATACTTTTTTTTTTTGGACATGCTATGCAAATAGTTACAATGGTAAGGAAACATTGTGCTGTGTAAACTCACTGAGTTGCTCTTACTCTGCCAGTAATAAAAATGGCAGAAAAGAGACCCACCGTGTGGAGCTGGGTAGCTGGGTTTGAGCGTTGGGAGTATGGTATGTGTAAATATATACATACACACAGTATATCATCTCGATTGCCTTCTTCCCCGTCCCCTGGAGTGCCTTCTCTGCATCAGGCATCACACTTGAAAAGGCACAGTTCCAGCTTTCAAATGTTTACGCTGCAGAGCATGAAAGTTTTACACAAATAGCAATCTTGATAATTATATGATAAGGAATAAAAGGCATATGCACAGGGGACACAGAGGAAGGAACCCCCTGCTTCACCTGGGAGAATCAAGGAACCTTTGGGTATGAGGATGTGTTTTGCAGGCACCGGAACTGGGGACTTTTTAGACAGGAAAGAGCATGCAAAATCCCATTCAAGCCAAAGGAGCATGTCCCTGAGAAATCAAATGTTGTCAGAAACTAGAACAGAAAGCAGACGTCTCGCCTTGAAGAATGAACTTGGATGCAAGGAAAAGCTTTGAGCCGGGTTAGTAGCATGATTTGATTCATGAGTTAGAAAATTCACTCAACATGGAGCGAAGAGGGTTTTGGGGAAAAGGAATTCACTAGGAATGTGGTAGAACAGTCTTTCAAAGGCATGATGGAGGCAGGCTGAGCAGCAGGTAGTGATGGCAGGTGATTGCAAGAAGGACCCTTGTGAGGCTGTGGTATTTTCCTAAAATCTTCTACCAGAAAAAGTGGACACCATTAGACAGAAACTAAGACCTGGGTGGACTTCAACATAAAAATGAAGTCAGGTGGAGCACAGTCAAATGTTCATTCATTCTTAGATGAGTAATTTTTTTGTAATTTTTAGTTTTGTGGTTGTATAATCAACTGGAAAGATGAAGTTGAAAAGTTATGTAGTTCAACTGCCACTAGCAATAACACTGTTATCTAAACTTCAGGAGAAAGATAATGGATAACTTGGATAATAACTCAGTGCAGGGTTGGGGGAGAATGCAAATTGCTACCCACTCATTGAGTAATACTGTCAAATAAGTGATGCATAAAAATAATTTGCATAGTGTTTTTACTATGCAAAATTTCCTTAAATTATTCCCAAATGGGGGAATTTGCTCAGTGCCTGACTCATAGCGGTCACAAGGTTTTAGTTATTAATGAAAAACAAGCAACAGAAAAATCTCTCTTTATTTCATGGGTTGCTAAAGAGAAATTATGGATGAAAACAGTGCTATTCAGCATACATATCTATCGCAGTCCCCTGACATCAGTAAGCCATATGCCTCTGAATTTCCATCTAAATCTAAACCAGGTTATTGGGTATGTTGAGTGCATCTTTGTACTTGACTGTGTATCCACATGAATGCATGCATAAAAATTTCAACACTTGAAAGGCCACTGCCTGAAATATGAGGTCAATGGGAATACACACTTATTTTTGTCTTGCTTTGAATGTTTAAAGACCAAATGGGAAAAGAGTTCATGCTACTATGAAAACATCAATTGAGTTTACACTCAGAGGAACGTACCCTAGAGTGGCATCACAAGAAATAAAATGAGATTGAGGAAATGGACAATTTTCAGGAATAAGTCATGCCAAGGAAGGGGTAATTAGTATGGACACAGTCCTCAGGCAAAAATGCCAGTATATGCAAAGTATGCCCCTCTAGAGACCAATATTCGCTCAACAGCTGAAGATATTTGTTAAACTTATAGTTTAACTGGAGACTGCAGTTACTTAAGAGAAATAGTATTCTAGTCTAAAAGAATTCTGGGGCATTCTACACGGAGACATACGAAGGACTTCAATGGCATTTACTACTAACGTTAGAAGTAACAGTCCAGAAATAGAAAGTTTTTACTTTAAAATTATTATGTAAGAGGCAAGAGAGTCTCCAAAGCCAAAGAGATATCACTGCTTTCTCCTTCTCAAATGCCGGTCTGACGTTCCCGAGCTGGAGGATGTTTGACTACAGTCCAAAATTCAGAAGCTACAGTCACTCCACACCCCCGCTTCGCCCCTTGAACCTGCGTCCTGTTCTCCAGCATCTATTTTTGCCATTCGCCTTAAACGCAGATGGGGGAATTGCAAAGAACTGTCAGTTTCATTGCCACATACAGTCAGCATCTGAGCTCTATGTTACAGATACAGTCAAGCCAATCTCATGTTTTACTGGTGCTTGTCAAAACTTTTTTGAGTTTCTTAGACACTTTCTAAGTGAGAGAAAATGCTATACTTTAACCAAGCTCATCATGGAAATTGCAACCATATATCGTTTTCCAGCATCCATGTGAATGATGCACGTGTATATGTGTTTAATGTATAGTTACAGAGTTCTATACAAATCTGTACTGCTAATTTGTTTAAAAACATCTTTTGGAACCATATATATTTATTACATACTGGAGATCAAATCATGTATCAGATTCATTCATTTATATAATCTTTGTGTGTGTGTGTGTGACTAAAATGTGTTTTAGACATTTAATTACATAATGCTAAATATTATGTGTACAATTACACATATATACACCTATATGCTACCATATTTTTATTAGTTTCCCATTTTTATGCAGGAAAAAACATACCATGATTTATTTTCTACACGTCATAATTTTCAACAAAACATTTATCATAGGTTGTATTTTCCTCATTTTTCAAAAAGAGAAACTGAGCCATAGGGAAGCAAAGTAACTTTGCAAGGCTCTGAAAGCAAATCAATGGCAGAAACAGAATTTAATCCAACTCTATATAAGCTTTCAATCACTAAGCTACATGTTTGTCTTCATGTATACACATATACAAGCATTAATATCTGTTGGGGGGAGGTGCTTCAGGTTTGGCATGTTGATATTATTCTATATGGTTTTGTCAAAATAATTTAATTTGAAAAACACTGAGAATAATGCCTGTGAATTGAACACCAGTGAGCTGAAAGTGTCATTATGATAATTTAACATCTTGTAAATGGCTTCAGAACTAGTTGGAGTTTTTTAATTGCCCAACTACATTGTTGTATGCTCTATTGATGTAGGATGTGATGGTTTATAATTTTTTCCCATAATCTGAAATAGGCACCTGAAAGTGATATTGGTTATAATCCATTTTTTAGGAACTCTAAAATTATAAGGACACGTTTGATTTATTTTTTAAAAAATCAGTAATTAATGAACAAGAACAAATATTTGGGAGTGAGGATAAAGGTCTCTACTGATTAAATCTACTTTTGAATTTTTTGATTGGAGCAATTAGAAAACTGTCTCCATTTACCTATCTCATTGAATAACTAAAATTTCCTTATGGTTTTGATTAAGTGGTAATAACAAATTGCTTTTATGTAAATGAGATAGATAGATAGATGGGTAGATACATGGATGATGGATGGATGGATGGATGGATAGATGATAGATGGATAGATACATAGATAGATTGATAGATAATAGATGACAGATAGATATTGATACACATAGACTCAGTGATGAAATGTTTTAGAATTATTCACATATATTTGGTAGAGAAAAGGGTAAGATTCTGGCTACTCTTATATTTTTAAAAAGGCTTTCTTAGAGCATGTGGTTTATAGAATTTTCCCCCTTATTCATTTTTCTAAATCTATTTTCACTTTGAAATTCAAAATACTGAATTTTCTTTCTATGAAAGGCTAGCATTAGAAAGTCTCTTAATTTTAGCGGATTTTATCCACAGCATGAAAATATATCTTAGCTATTACACTATCTGTTTTTGTAACCATGAATGTTTTTAATTAGATTCTTCACGGACCAGTGGATTCATATTTACACTCTATAAAAGTCAGTAGATTCTATGCTATTAAAATAGAAAGAAGATAAGAAGATAACAAAGACAGAAAATGTACATTTCACTTTCTTTTTTAAAACCTTCACCTGAAAACTCTAACACTTTTCTTTATTTATAATCTGGTTTAAATATTTTCCTCTGTATTATAGGAAAATAATTTGAGAAGTGTACAGTTTGTAGTTTATAAAATATATTTTAGTTTTCTTATTTTCAAGGATCTGAAATTTATAAAAAGTAATTATGTGAACTAGTTTTGCAGTACTGTTAAAAGAATTTTCCTAGTGACTAAGAATTTTTACATTTTTAAAAAATGTGACTCAAGTGTACCTTTAATGTGAATAAAATAATCTCAGTTTTTTAGAAAGGGAGGATTATGACTACCAGTGCAGGTGACAGGGACTGGATTCCCCTTTTTGTAAGAGAGGAAGGGACAGAACTTGAGGATTAAGATTGGTTTGGGGTACTAAAAGCAAAGTCATAAATTTAGAGAAAGAAAAGTAGGGAGAATCAGGCCATAGCGTGCCACATCCAAGGAAAGGAAGGATTGTTAGCAACATAAAATACCACATTGAGTTCAAGAGCAATGATTGTTGAAGATGCCCATTGCATATAGCAATAAGGAAGTCAGAGGGTGACCCCTGAGACTGTGAAGAAAACATGGTCCCATAAAAGGGCTTTGAATTGGAAAAGACCAATACTTAAGCATTTAATTTAACCTCCCAGGGATATTGTGTTTGTTTGGTTTTGATTAGATGCTCATTAATCAATAACATGTAAAGTATTACCAACATTCAATAAAAATGAACCAATGCATATGCCACACATAATCAAAATATTTTCTCATATTCATACATTAATATATAGATACAATAGTTGTATGTATGTATATATATGTATATTTTAAATCCAGGCAGGAAAGTGGAGCTCATGCCAGGTACTTCTGTAGAGGGATTTAGTGTGAGGAGTGAATTAAACAATTGTAGAGCATGACAGAAATTAGAAAGCTATGTCCACCCCCATAGCTACCATAACCTACGAAGAAAGTGATGTTATACCAAGGATGTGGCCCCAGCCAGAGCTGAAATTAGGGAGGAAGGAAACTGTTGTGGGCAGCCTCCCCTCAATGGGGGATATCCTGTCTTCTCACCTCTTCCTAGCTTAAGTCTCCCACTAGTGCCTCCCACTGGCTGCATTTCACAGAAACCAGTAGGAAAGTGCATTTGGGGTGCTCGGTTCCCAGAAGTCAGCTCTCTGGGTGCACAGCAGAGGAGAAGGGGGAAGGAGATTAGAGTTGTGTAATTGATGTTTATATCGATGACGCTGGACTAAAATATTTGCCAAAACATTTAATGAAATCTATTTCTTTGTTTCTTTCATAAGTAGGTGGATAAATCTTGTCTTTCTCTGATAGTAGAGCCATACAGTAGAAAATACGAGAGTTGTTTTCAACTCTCTGATTTTAGTGCATCATAAAATTACTTGAGTTGTGTTTGAATGCACTTGGCTGCAGTGGTTTTTGCATGAAATATGCACATAATAAATCAACGCAGTCCACTACTGCAAATACTTATAACGCTTATGGATTTAGAATTTAAGATTTTGCTTCTTAAGATGCTTCAAAATTAATTGTCTGAATATAACAATTATTTTCTTCAACCCATAGTATACTTCCTATAGAGGACATAGAAGATTTATAAGATTTAATATTCAACAACAATTTCCTTTGTGGAGGAGTTATAATTATCTCTAAAACATATTATATATTTATTCAGTGTCACTGCCTATTTCTCTTACTGAAATTGAGGTTATTAAAATGTACCCCCAAGTTTGTTTCACACAGGTGCTTTCTCTATGTGCAAAGTGGTCTTTTAAAAATTTTTTTAATATATTTTATTTATTTTGCTGTTACAGTTGTACCAATATTCCCCTCTTTGCCTCCCTCCACCCAGTACCCCCATTCCTTCTGGCAATGTCCTCCTTAGTTCATGTCCATGTCATGTAAGTTCTTTGGCTTCTCCATTTCCTTTGCTTTTCTTAACATCCCCCTGTCTGTTCTGTAACCACCAATGTGTACTGTTTTTTTTTTCTTCTTTCACATCCAGATAACTCACTATTTAATTGCTGCCTTCTGTCAGCCTCTCAAATGATATTAATACAAAGTTTTCTTTTCATTATTGAAGAATGCTTATGTAATTCATTTGTTTAAAGAATTATTTTTAAAGTAATATCAATTGCAATATTACCAAGTACATGCACGAATAATTGTTGACACTATTATAGATGTCCTCGTTTTCATCTCCTTTGCCCCCTTCCACCCAGCCCTACCCCTGCTCCTCTACCCCTTTCCCCCACTTCACCACATTGTTGTCTGTGTCTGTGTGTGTGGCCTATGCATATATGCACATATGTTCTTTGACTCCTCTCTTCAGTCCTTTACCTCTTCCCCTCTGAGTTCTCTCAGTCTGGTTCATGCCTCTGGTCCTACTTTTTTTTTTTTTTTTTTTTTGCTTACTTATTTTGTTTATTAGATTTCACATATAAGTGAAATCATATTTAATGCACATGTAATTCCTAAAAATTGGGATTATTTTTTCGGGTTTTTTTTTAAAAAGATTTTAATTATTATTTTTCAGAGAGAGGGGAAGGGAGGGAGGAAGAAAGGGAGAGAAGCATCAATGTATGGTTGCTTTTCACCTGCCTTCAGCTATGAACCTGGCTGGAGACTGGCTTGCAACCTGGTTAAGTGCCCTGGGTGGGAATCAAACCAGTGACCTTTAGGTTCACAGGCTGGCGCCTTATCCACTGTGCCACCAACCAGGGCTAAAATTGGGATTTTTAAAATTGCTTTTATAAGTGCCTTGTTTTCATTCCCAGTCTTGTTCCACATTTAGAGCATAGAACAATTAGTTTTAGTGGTTATTTTTTAGAATAAACAACATTACTCATGAAGTGCATCAATGTTGCTTGTTGACACGAGTCCTGTGCTTAAATGTATCTGAGAGCTCCTATTTCCAGTTAAAAATGAAATTTTTTATTGCAGACGTCTGGAACAGAACTCAATCAAGGTCATTCCTCCTGGAGCTTTCTCCCCATATAAAAAGCTTAGAAGAATGTGAGTGAATAACGTTCTGTAATATACATAATTTTTAAAATTCTGTGGCTCATGATGATGCAAAGGCACCCATTTAAGTATGAATATTTAGGTATTGACAGCTTAAATATTAATCAATGTGACTCTGATTGCTAGCTCTATAATATTGTAACATTAATAGATAAACTATGTAATATTTTAAGGTTCTCTTCAATTTAATATATTGATTCACACCGTATAAATGTGTATGTTTTAATATAATACACAGTCAAATCTTAGGTGCTCTGTTTTCAAAAATAAGATGTGGAATGTTTGATACTAATTTAAGAAAATGGTCACTAGTTGATTGAAAAGAATGATATGTTTAATTTTGGATACTTCAGATGTTTTATGGTACAAATTTTATGTTGATAGGTGCAAAATCCACACATAAAGGCACTAAGTGGCTTTCTCCTGTGCCACATCTCCCCGATGTTCAATTTGGTTTAACCTAACCCTGTTTCTAACCCTAGCGACCTGAGCAATAATCAGATCTCCGAGCTCGCACCGGATGCGTTCCAAGGGCTGCGCTCCCTGAACTCGCTGTGAGTACCCACGGGCCTGAGGGGAAACGCAGGACAGGACTGAGCGCGGCTCTGTGTTTTCATTTGGATTTTTAAAATATACGTCTGTAAGTTTTCGTATTATGAATTACTAATAGCATGAACTATTATTCATCATTGATGAGTCCCATTGTTTTCATTGAGGAATGCTACCTTTTGTTAAAACCAGCCAGTCCTAGGGGTATCCATTTTAGGACCTGATCATTTTGCTGTTCTGAGAGCAAGACGAGGAGACCCGTTTTTGATCATTCTTGTTTCTGAATGAAAGGTAAATGTTTACTTTGGAATGTTCTGGTCAGTGTTGTATTTATAGTTCTTAAGCTGACAGCCATGATCTCTGGGGTCCACATCAGTCCCTTTAGAAGGACGCTGGGGGAAGTCTTGCAGAGAGCAGTGGAAGATGACCACTGAGCGCCCTCCTCAACTCCCTACTCCTTCACCTCACTGACAGAACCAGCTTTCACCTCGAACAGTACAAAGAGAAGAAAGCTGTGTGGCTTTATTTTAAAAAAAAAATAATAATACTTTACTTTTTTAGAGAGAGGAGGAAGGAAAGAGGCAGAGAGGGAGAGAGGGAGAGAAACATCATGGTATGGTTGCCTTTCACCTGCCTCCAGCTACAGACCTGGCTGGAAACCTGGTTATGTGTCCTAGCTGGGAATCGAACCAGCAACCTTTGGGTTCGCAGGCAGTTGCCTTATCCACTGTGCCACCAGCTAAAGCCATTTTTGTAGCAACTTTCAGGGAGATAGATAGCTATGTAAAGTGGTTCTAAAATACATGGAACAGCTCTGTCGTTCCTTTTTTGTAAACATTTTCAGATCTCCATCATCTGAAATAAAGCAACCTTTATTTCAAATTTTAACTTTGAAGTTTGAAAGTGAACACCGGCTTACATTTTTAGAGTCCATGCTTAGAGAAGGGTCCTTACCGCTGTAAGTGAGTGCGGAGCTCTTCAGAAGTCATTGGCACCTGAGATAATCCCAGGATACAAACGTGCAAGACCCAGATAAACTCCTTGGGTTTATGTAGCAATTTCCACTCACCTGCGCCAAGGGGAGAATGAGATGGATGCACACATCTGGGCACTTGGGTATTTAGGCTGCTATGCTGGTCTGCTCAGGAAAGTACAATTTTCTCTGAAGAACGAAAATTAAAAACTCTCATTTCAGTAGCATATGCTTAGGTTCATTGTTGTTGGGTTGTTCTTAAAGTTTTATTTAGTTATTTCTAAATAAATAAAAGATTTATTTAAAATTTTACTTTATTTAAATAAAATAAAAGATTGTATTTATTTATTTTTAAAGAGAAAGGAAGAGAGAGAGAAAGAGGGGTGGGAAGAACATCAATGTGTGGTTGCCTTTCCCACGCCCCCTACTGGGGACCTGGCCTGCAACCCAGGCATGTGCCCTGACTGGGAATCAAACTGGTGACCCTTTGGTCTGCAGACCAGCAGCACTCAATCCACTGAGCCACACCAGCCAGGGCTGTTTCGTTGTTGTTGCTGTTGTTATATTCTTTTGTTTTATTTTTTACTACAAAAAGTACAAGGCTAGGGGAACAATTGTTGACAGAAAATAGAAAGCCTAGTCATGTATTGCACTGAGGGTGGGCTGTCAGACTCTAAAGCAGCAGTTGAGTATGAAACTCAAGTCACCCACATTATCCATAAACTACTATGTATACTGTGGACAAATAATATTATTTGAAGAAAAGCTGGTCACCCTCCCAGCCATGTAAAAGAACAGAGCAAAAGTCAAGTCAATGTACAAATTCTTGGTGCTTCAAGGATGTGGGCCTCAAAGGTAATGGATGAAGTGACAAAAGAGACAGAAGCTGCTGGAGAATTCTCACTAAGTTCCCTGTGCTTCAGTGAGCTGTCCAATATCTAATGTGGGAATGAGATTAGTCACCTGCTGGCTTTGCTAACATGCAGGAAAGCAACCCAGATAACAGATAGGGCCTTGACAGATTCTTCTGATGCATAGCAATTTGTATGTTTCAGGATTTTAATTATCCCAGAGAATGTTTATGCTCCACATTTTCAACATCAAGTTTTGCTGTCTTCCCATTTTTTAATTAGCCCCTTGCAAACAATTGTCATAGTTTTCTTATTCTCTTTACCTCTCCACTAGCTAACTCCCCAGTTCCACAGAGGTCTACAGTGAAAGACGGCTGTATTTTTGTTATGACTGCTGTATTAACACTTCCTACAGTCTGTTTAGGACTCTTGTAAACTTTTTTTGCTCAGTACCCAGCATTTTACTTTCAGTTTTCAATGAAAATGAAAATGTAGCAAGGTATACTATCTGTAAACTGGCTTAGTGTGTTAATTCTCAGGTATACATTGCTTTTAATGTATAAGTGTTGCTCTCTACCATAAATTTAGATAATAATACCTGCCCTTAACAGTTTTTACATGATAGCCATCTTAATAGGTTTCTATTTAAGGTATTTTTGTCTTCAGTAGGAATCCTGGCTTCCAACTCCATAGGAGAATTCAAAGCCTGACTGCTATCATCACTGTGTCCTGCTATCCTAGATAGTATCCTACTGTCCTCGAGTTGAAACTCACAAGGGTGAAACTGGGTTTAGAATTTCTAGTCTTGCTCCTAGGAACAGGGACAGAAGTGGCCTTAAGATTTCCCTGTTGTTCCAAGAACTATAAAAAAATTCTCCATCAGCATAGTTGAACATTATATATAGAATGCTGAACATAAGTCATTTCTTCATCCAACTTCTCATTCCTGGTCTTTGGATTTTTGATATTTTAATTTCTTTTTTCTTTGCTACCATGTTGATCTTGCTGTATATAAGAAAAGTGTGCCCAGCCCTAGTATTGTTATACCCTTTTGTAGAGAAATCTCATTCTCATGCTATTTAATGTTTCATTGTTATTAATATTTTCATGAGTTTTAGTCCATATACCCAATATTGTCTACACAGATGGATTTCCTTCATCTTTATGTGTGTTTGCAATGCACATCTATATTTTAAACATGATCTTAATGAAAACAATGGTTTGTTGGAAAAAAATAATTTCACAATGCAAATATGACATCCCTCCTAGCTAGTTCTCCTTTCCTGCTACTTTTGAAGTAAAAGTCTCACATAAACAACTTACCAAATTGTTTTCCCCTAAATTCTTATATGGGTCTCCCACTACTTATATGCATTATATTTCTTTTTCACTTCTCAATGGCATCAAAATATGAAACTCAGTACTCCAAAATTTGAAATATGAAACTCAAAATCCAAAATTTTTCTTTTGGATTGCTCTTTGAACCCATACTTTATTGCAGTGCCTGGGCCATGCACGAATGATAAACATTCAGAAAATAACAGTTGGATTCAGTGTAATTGGGCATCACTTAGAATCTAGCAATGTTCCTGGCACATAGTAAGTGTGCAGTGTCTATTTATTGAATGATATTGAATTGAATGTCCTGAACTGATGCTGTTTTCTGCTCATTTGTGTTCCTAAAACCTCCTCTTTTCTTACTCTTGACCTTAAAATATATTTGTTATTGCTTTACCCTAAGTTCCCTGACCTTCTTGACCCTGACTATACTGATTTCTCTCTTCTTCCTTGATTTTTAAAATTGTTTCTTCTATAATTGATTTACCTTTTTCAAAACCTATATTCTATAGAAATGAATTTTTATGGCATGCTATGTACCTGTACCACAGGAATCCATACAAATTTAAAGTCTCTTTACACAGCAGGTTTATTTATTTCCTTGAGAATTTTCTTCAATTTTGTAATATATTCAACCTCTCATTGGCATCTTTTTGTTTTTTAATTTTAAAATTTTATTTATTTATTATTTTGAGAGAGAAGAGTATGGAGAGAGGCAGAGAGAGAGAGAGAGAGAGACACATCAATGTATAGTTGCCTTTCACCTGCTTCCAACTACAGACCTGGCTGGAGACCTGGCTGGAGACCTGGTTATGTGCCCTAGCTGGGGAATCAAACCAGCAACCTTTGGGTTTACAGGCCGGCACCTTATCCATTGTGCCACTAGCCAGGGCTTCTCACTGACATCTTAAAAGGAAAGTTTTTCCCTCACTTATTTATCTCTCTTGTATTGCTATTTTCCTCCTTTTCAAACAGAAATCATGCACTGCTGCCTGCCAAACATATTATTTATATTCTCATTTTAATCTTTTCCTTATGTATTATCACATCCATTTATTTATTTTCCAAAATATTTTTCTTTATTTTCCAAAGTAGCATATGTTCATTGGAGAGAAAGTAAAAAATATGAAAAGTAATATATTCAAATTCAAATAAACTCTGGCTGGCAAATCACTTGCCATCATAAAATTTTCCAATTTTTCCACAAAATTTAAGCTATGCTGTAATTTAGTTCTTTATGTTAATACTTTGAAAATATTTATTAAATTTATTGAGTTGACATTGGTAATAAAATAATATAGGTTGGCAGTATACAATTCTATGATATATCACCTATATATTGCGTTGTGTGATTACTATCCCAAGTCAAATCTCCTGCATCACCATATATTTGATTCCCTCTACTCTGTACTATCTTCCTTTCCCTCTTTTCCTCTTGTATCCACCATACTGTTAAAGGAAAAGAAATTGCTGGATCATATGGTAACTCTATTCTGAACTTTTTGAAGAACCGCCACACTGTTTTTGGTCATGGTATAACCAGTCTGCATTCCCACTAGCAGTGAATGAGGATTCCCTTTACTTCACAGGCTTTCCAACGCTTGTGACTACTTGTGTTGCTGACTGTAGCCATTCTAACAGATGTGAGGGGGTATCTCAGTGAAGCTTTGGTTTGCATGTCCCTAACAGCTAGTGAAGTGGAACATATTTTCATGCATCTCTGGGACATTTATGTACCTTCTTGAGAGAAATGTCACCCGTGTTTTAATAACTGGGTTGTTTGTTTGGTTGTTGTTGAGTTGTATGAGTTCTTTATGCATTTTGGATTTTAATCTCTTATCAGAGGTGTTACGTACAAAAATCTTTTTCTATTCGGTTGGTTGCCTTTCTGTTTGTTGTCTTTTTTTTCCTTTTTCTGTGCAGAAACTTTTAAATTTGATATAGTCTCATTCATTTATTTTTGCTTTTACTTCTCTTACTTTCAAAGTCAAATTCATAAAATTATCTCTAAGACCAAATCCATGAGTTTAGTACCTATGTTTTCTTCTATGTAATTCATTCTTTCAGGTTGTATATTTAGGTCTTTGATTCATTTTGAGTTAAGTCGTTTTTTGTATAGTGACAAATAGCAGCTTAGTCTTATACTTTGCATGTGGCTTTCCAATTCTTTTAGTACCATTTATTGAAGAGGCTTTCTCTTCTCCATTGTATGTTTTTGGCTCCTTTGTTGAAAATTATTTTCCTATATTCATGTAGATTGATTTCTGGGTTTTCAATAATTTTATTCTGTCGGCCTATGGACTGGATTTTTTCCCCTGGTCTTATTTTTTTGCCACTATCATACTGTTTTGATTATTGTTGTTTTGTAGTATACTTTGAAGTCAGGAAGTATGATACTTGTGGCTTCATTCTTTTTTCTCAGGATTGCTTTCGCTTTTTGGAGTCTCTTTGGTTCCATCCAAATCTGATGATTTCTTTGTTCTGTTTTGTTTGTTTTTTTTAATGCCATTGGGATTGGGATTGCATTATTGCATATTGCTTTGAGGAATACGACCATTTTAACTATATTGATCCTTCCAATCCATAAACACAAAATATCTTTCAACTTTTTTGTGTCTTCTTTAATTTCTTTAATAATTTCCTGTAGTTTTAATTGGAAAACTTCTTCACATCATTATTCAGTTTATTCTAAGTTTTTTATTGTTTTTGTTGCAATTGCAAATGAAATTTTATTTTTTATTCTTTTGTGAAATTTTATTAGGTAGAAAGTAACACAATGAATTTTTGTACACTGATTTTGTATCCTAAAACTTCACTTCATTTGTTTATTGTTTCTAATAGTTTTGGTTATGGTTTTCTATATCAAGAATAATGTCCTCTGCAAAAAGGGACAATTTTGTTTCCGTGTTCCTAATTTGAATGCTTCATTTCTTTCTTTCTCTTACCTGATTGCTCTAGCTAGGATTTCTAGACTATATTGAAAACTGTTGAGAGTGTGCATCCTTGTATTATTTGTGATCTTAGAAGACGAGCTTTCAGTTTTTCCCCATTGAGTGTAACATTAGCTAACGGTTTGTCATGCATGACCTTTATTATGTTCAGGTATTTTCCTTCTGCACCCACTTTATTGAGTGTTTTAATCATAAATGGATGTTATATCTAGTCAAATGATTTTTCTGCACCTATTTTTATGATCAAATGATTTTCATCCTTTATTTTATTAATGTGGTGTATCATGTTGATCAATTTGCTTATATGGATATTATGCTTTTTTAAACATTGTATCATGAACACTTTCATGTTACTAAATACCCTTTAAAACATGATTTGAACATTTTAACTTTTCACTATTATAAATTATGCCCTGATTAACATTTTGTACATAAAATACTATCTCTGATTACTTTCTTAAACTCCTCAGTGAAACTGCTATAAAAAATTTTATATAAACTTTTTTATGACTCTTGACATATGTTGCCAAATTGTCCTCCTAAAATATGATTGCTGACTCTTCCTACACATAATTATAGTTTCCTACTTTGGGGGAATAAAAATAAATGATCAGCATTACAACCCTACTGTTAATAACTGACATGATGAGCCAACCATATCTATTCACTAGCTGCTGAAATACTCTTGTTAATTTTTTCTTTAATGGGATCCTCTGGTAATTTATTTTTCATTTTACTCATCAGACAGTGTTCACTTTCAGTGCAAGCAGAACATCACCATGTGCCAGAGCCTATGCTAGGCACCAGGTGTACCAGGGAGATAAAGTCACTCCTGGTCTTTGCACTTGGTGGCTGATCAGAAGTGGGTACCATGAGGATGTATTTCTGTTCATATTTCTTTGGACAACCTAAATTTATTTTAAAAAGCTCTTCTATGGTAATATTAATTATCACTGTCTTCACAGATCTTATCTTTCTCAAGCATACACATTATATAGCTAAAGCATGGATGGGTTTCTCTCACTACTCACCAACATGACAAGCCCAAAACTTCCTTCAATGAGCAATGGATTTCACATTCAGCATCTGCTTTTCCTACCTACACTGTGCTGTCATTACATATGAACTCTGTGTGTGTATGTGTGTGTGTGTGTGTGCGTGTGAATGTGTATAGAATATGGTAGTTTAGCAATGGGCAGTTCTGTGAGAGGATAATACGTGTATAAACTGTGTTCATTTTGTTTGTTTTTCTTATTTTTCAATGACTTTATATCAAAAGCATTTATCTGTGTGTAGCATGCTTATTAACCTACAATATGCCTGAATATATATGTGTTGGCTTAATTTGTTATGCTGGTTTGGTATCTGATTTTTTTTTCTTTTAAATTATGTTTTTTCCAGTGTTCTCTATGGAAATAAAATCACTGAACTCCCCAAAAGTTTATTTGAAGGATTATTTTCCTTACAGCTACTGTAAGTATTTGATTATTTCTGATCTGTTGAACCAAATATTACATTTTAGTCATTGTACCATCTCATAGTTTCATGGAGGCTTCAGAAAAATTCAACCCAAAATGACATTGTTTAATGAAATGGAAAAATGTGCCTGGTGGAGCTAACAGTGTTGATGGTTATTTATTTGAAGATACAACACTTTGGAGTTGTCCCCAAACCTTTTTCTCCATGCTGTCACAAATATGCATCCTGTCTGCTATGCCATTCAAAGCTTTTACAATCCCTGCCCTCTGTGAAACTTCTCTGGTTTGATTTAACAAACAAAAATCAATTGGAAAGGAGAGACCTGGTGATATGTTTATCCATCTTTGTGCCAAGAATCTGCAAGAGTGACAATTCTGTAATAGCATCCCCCAACATAAAGATGGTGCACAGGAGGCCAGAACACAGCAGTGACACTCAAACTGATCTTTAGTAAGAGATTTATCGGTAAACCCCTGGATTATATCTTTAAGGACCACTCAGCTTAAACAATGGCTACTTCTTCTTTGCCTCAAAAGAACTATTTACTGTACATAGTTATAAGACTAAGACTTGACCCCAGGTGTTTTAATTAATGCTTATGTGAAAAAGAAATTGAAAAAAGTATGCTAGCATTATGATTATGATTGTTGGATCACCATATTCTGTCCAGATCACCAAACACAGGTAGAGTACCTCACTGAGACACCATACTGGCCTGGCTGTTGCGGATGCCAAGATGAATATGATGTAATGACTTCCCTCAACTAGTTCATGGTCAGCCTACTTTAAATTTTTTAAATGTATGATTTCACTTGTATGTGGAATCTAAAGAACAATATAAATAAACAAAGACAACAGAAGTGGACTCACAGACACAGAGAACAGAGTGATGGATATCAGAGGGGAGGGGAGTTGGGGAACTGAGTGAAGAAGGTGAAAGGATTGAGAAGTGCTGGTCGTTACAAAATAGTCACAGGAATATAAGTATAGCACAGGCAGTATTATAACTGTGCATGGTGCCAGGTGGACACTTTATAAAGTATGTGATTGTCTAACAACTCTGCTGTACACCTGAAACTGATGCAAAATAATACTGAATATAAACTGTCCTTGACAAAATAATATTACTATAAAAATCACTACCATAAAAAATTTGAATTTTGAATGTTATTTTGTCTTTTGGGTATGTGCATTTATTTTTTGGTGTTGCTGTTTATATCATTTATTTGGGAAAAAAAATATTCTTAATTCCACAAACTTCCCAAATAGAGATATTTTCCTTACTTGAAAAATGTATGTTCCTAATGATATTCTATTATTCATGTTTTATATTTTTCGCCACTCCCCAGGCACACATTTTATCTCGCAGCCCAGTTTTTACACATGCACACCCACAAATGAAAAAACTTGCTCACCAAACAATAGTTACCCCAGCACCCTCCATTTTTTTTCTTCATTTTCTCTCTCCACCAAACTGATGAGCCAGGACAAATACTGGTCTTTGCTACCTAATGACTTTATTTGGGTTTCAGATGATTTCTCAACCCTTGCAATAGATTTAGCAAATATTGTTTCTGGTCTTTAATACAATGATTCTCTACACTAAGGCCCTTTCCTAAGCCTCCCGGGGCTAAAGAGGCATGATTGTCTCTTTACAGCTTGCCAAGCACTTGGTTACGCATCTTGGATCTGCTTGAATGAATGTAGCATTTTAGGAGAGAAGTAGGTAAATGGAAGGAACTGAATAAATTATTATCCAGTAGTTTTTCACCCTGATTTTTGGACCACATTAATTTAAAGTACGTAGTATTCAGAAAAGCACTTTCTTCGGTGGTCTTTCAGGACCCCCACCTTTTTCTTACCCTGGATGTTCCTTGTTCTAATTCCTTCCTTTGAGTGGCTAATGAATTAGGGAATAAGATCAGTGGAACTTGTACTGTGAAGGAATGGGATATCTCTACCTCAAAACAGGCCTTTGAGCTTTTAGGAAAGTGTTATAAAGAACGTAGAGGCCAACACTTCAGCTTCTGAAAGGAAATTAAAAAAAATAAGAGTGCAGCAAAAATTCACCCGGGGGAGGTCATGGCTTTGCCCTTGCATGGAACAGCTAAAAAAGCAAGCAAGCAAAACAGAAGTGCCATAGGGGTTCTTATGAGCAAAGGGAAAGCATTTTCTAAGTGTTAGATAATAAAGCATATAGACACAAACTGCATAACTGCATATATATATATATATATATATATATATATATATATATATATATAAAACTAAATATTTGTTGAAGTCCTAAGTATCAAAGCACTGAGCTAAATGTTGATAGAGAAAAGGAAATCTCCTGCCCACAGAGGACGAAACTGGTTGGGCAAAGTGGGCTCCAGGAAATAGGTGACAAGACTAAGTCTTATCAGTACATGAGTAGACTCACACGTGGTGGACGCAAGAACTCTGGGACCTGTCAGGCTTCTCTGTTCATCCAGGCAACATGGACATAGAATGACTTGACATGGGATCCGCCCAGAATCCCCTCCCTTGTCCAACAGTCCCCATACCAGCCTCCATGCTGCTTTAACTTGCCTTGGATTCTAGGACCAATTCTGCATTTATACTAGAGAAATGAAAGGAAAATAATGACACCCGTTGAATTTGATTTCTCACAACACTAAATATTGCCAACTCACAACATCTAAGACAATAAATTCTTGTTGACTGATTGAAAAAAAAAAAAATGAAAGACTAAGCAGCACCAGATAACCTCCCTTGGAACTTAGGGGCTGAAGACTTTAGCTCAGTGGAGGCATGTTAGAGAAAAGGAGAGCCTTCTGTGAGGCCGCGATAGGCCGAAAGTTTGAGAAAAATGGAGAGTAGAGCGCATGTATTCCCAAAGGTGAGTCCAAAGGAATAATGCTCAGACACAATCGTGTGTCACCTTTGAAAACGATGTTTGCCAGTGCATGATCTGTAAGGCACAGCTCCACAAAACATTGATGTAAAATGGTGAGAAAAAAAAAAATGCGTTGGTGGCCTTTTGTGTTAAACCGAGTTAAACAGGTATTTATACTGCAAAATGAGGGCCTCTATTGTGGTAGTGTACCGTGTGTTGTCCACCAGGACTATAAATGCGCTATTTTCACTTACCAAGTATTTATCGAGCACCTAGCCCATGCCAGGCACATGGGAGCCGTCAGGGAACAAAAAAAACCGATATTCCTGCTGTCTGGAGCTCATACCCTTGGGGAGAGGGACAGGCAAATGACAGTCAACAAGAACATTATAAATAAGCAAATCACATATAACAGATCGAAATAGATAATGAACTAGAAAAAGTGGATCCAAGTAAATGAACTGAGAGTGCCAAAAGGTGTAGAGGGGCAAACAGAGGCTGAATGAATGGAAGAGAGGGGTCAGGGTGGGCTGAGTGGAGAAGGTCAGACTTGCACAAACTCAGAGAAGCAAGAGATTAAGCAGGCGGACATCCGGGAGAACATTCCAAGCAGAGGGGGTTCTGGCCAGGAGACCTGTGTGGCTGGAGCAGAACTGGCCCAGAGGAGAGAACTTGGAGGCTGCAGAGTTCTGAAGCGGCACTAAAGGTTACGTTGGGTGACATTGGCCATTGTTGGGACTGTGATTTTCTTCAGAGCCAAGTGGAAGTTGTTGTGGGTTTGGAGGGAGGAGTGATGTGATCCCGCCTATATTTTAGAAGGCTCACTCTGTCTTCCATTTGGGGAATAGACTGAACTTCCCTCCCTTAGAACAGTTCAATGGACTGAGGCTTTACGGTACTTTTTCCCCTTTTATGGCCTTGACAATAGAGGCTGGGTCTCATCCACCTTTGTCTGTTGCGCTACCTCTATACCTGCTAGAGGGTTTGTTTCTTTTTTATTAAATAGATGCAGAAATACCACTAGATTTAGGCATTTCTTAGACCCCATGAGCCTGGCGTTACCTGATATAACCCCACACCTTTGGCCTGAGGTACCTCAATTATTATAGTTTAAATTTCAGTGTTGAGGGTAAAAGAAATGTACCTCTTGGTTGGGTGTTCTCAAGGACAGAACCTTGAAGGTAAGTTCAGAAGCTGCCACCGTTTAATCCTACAACTATTTGATCAAACAGATTATTGAATGCCAACAAGATAAACTGTCTTCGGGTAGATGCTTTCCAGGACCTGCACAGCCTGAACCTCCTCTCCTTGTATGACAACAAGCTTCAGACCATTGCCAAGGGGACCTTCTCACCTCTCCGGGCCATTCAGACCATGTATGTACAGGCGATTGGCATCGAGTTTGATGATCCTTGTTTCTCGCTCTGAACGTGAGACTTGAGTTCCTGGCAAGTCATGTATAAAAGTGTTCCGTATGTGTTTCTGCAAGGCATCTGGCCCAGAACCCTTTTATTTGTGACTGCCATCTCAAGTGGCTGGCGGATTATCTCCACACCAACCCCATCGAGACAAGTGGCGCTCGCTGCACCAGCCCCCGGCGTCTGGCGAACAAAAGGATAGGACAGATCAAAAGCAAGAAATTCCGTTGTTCAGGTAATTTCTTACCTCGTGTGACGTGTCCCCTGTGTTGTTACCCAAAACAGTGGTTACGGGACATTGAGAGCCAGTTAGCCTTGGCCTGGATTACCAAACATTTTACAGTCATATTTCTTTAGCTTCTATACATGAGGAAAAGATAGAGAATTGTAAACACAATTCATATAGGCCTCCTATGTGTAACATTTTTAACACTATATGAAGCAGCAGAAATAGGCTACTGGCCAAGAAAAAACTGATGCATGGTTATTTCATACTGTATTCCCAGGGTGCGAATGGAACAGGGCCTTTTAGTTAACTCGCAATGCCTTTTAAGCCTGTTAAGTCTCATGTTTGTTGTGTTATTCTCCATTGAGAAACTTAAGGTAATTAATCATGTTTTCATTGCTTCAGGAAATGAACTGAGACTTGGTTACGTGATTTGCTCAGGCTGAGAAGTAGGGGAAAATCTCCTGGCCCCTTAGAGAATACTGTTGTCTCATTTTTGCATTCTTATTTGGAATAGGACTGTGAGGATACAATTTTTTTTTTCCAAAAGTCCATCTTTCAACATGTTGGGAATATTATATTTATTTATAGAAAGCTAACTGTAGATGCATTGTATTCATATTACATAGAGCGCTTACTTCATTGAAACTTACAATTTGCTTTGGTCTAATAATTGCTTCTATTTTCTTATGGTAAAATACATTCCATATAGTTTGAGTAGTATGCTGCCTAACTATTCCAGACCTATTTCACATTCAGCAGTTAATTCATACTAAAAAGCTAATATCAAGACAAAACTGGTTATTGTCCATGGTTCTAGATACATTTACTACTCACTGTGCATTATTACACTTCAGCCCCTGATGGAAAATGTACATTTTCACTTAATTATCTGTGGTAACTTTAGTCCGTTCTTAATCTAATATAACTCATATCTCTGCTTGCTGACATTCAGGTGCATATTCTATTTTTTTCTCTTTTTTTATTTAGCTAAAGAACAGTATTTCATTCCAGGTAGGTTTGCTCGGTAGTAGGACTAACTGCAGATACCCTTTCCTCACCTTATAAAATAGAGCTTCTAAAACTTTGATATGCATGCTTTGGAAAATACAGTGGGTATTATACAAATAGACTTATTTCTGCATAGATCACTGATAGCTGTTTCCTAAACACCTGACCTTTGCATGCAGCTTCTGATGTTAAATATATATATTATTAAACTCCCATCTTTTATTACCACCACCCCCCATCACTTTGGCACATTATCTAAAAGTTCTCACAGTAGCTAAAATGTTTGAACCTTTCGCTTTCTACTTAAACCATTTTCTTTCCTTATGTTATATATCTGCTCTTTCAACCTGTTTTTAAAATGCAGCTTACGAGTTGGTTTTAAAGACAGAGGCCTTCTTGTTGTCAAAGAGCTAGTTCTTTGGGAAATCAGCTCCAGACACACACAACTGTGGTTTTCATCATGGGATTTGTTTTGTTTATTGTGGTTACATTTATGCTAAAAGGGTGGCCCTTAATCTTCGTTTGACTTTGCTTACTGATGCTTCCCTTTTTATACAAAAACAGCAGCTTCCTGCTGATTTCCACACAGTTGGACTTTTCTGTGACTTATTTGCCTTGCATTCCCAGAGCCGGAGTATAGCTATGCAAAAGCAACATTGACATCTGCCCCCAAAGCATCAGAAGTTCATGGGCACTAAGTGCCTTGAATAATTTAGAACAATGAATGAAATGTTCTTAGAGTAGTAATTGAAATGTCTTAGCAGTAACATCAAGGCTGAAGATTCTAGAACTAGCTCTTTGAAATATGTTTCCTTCTTTTTTTCTTGCTTGCCAACTGTGTAAAATGCCAATTGACTTGTTTGTTTTAAACCATTATATTAAAAAGTATAAATATTAAGTAGTAATTGATTGGCCACATTTACAATGTTTTGGTATATTCTAGACTATAATCTACTTTTAACATTTATAAATAAATAAAGATACATTCTTTAATGTTAGTCTATAAATCCATACCTATTTTTAAAGAACTCTGGGTTTGGGCTCTATTTTAAGGAGATGGATGTTACTTGCCATTTGTGAGTTATGATTTGAATAATGTTATACATTTAACAGATTTTGTTTTATTACCTATTTGGAGCTTGAGTGATAAATAACATTTTACATATTACACTGGCAGTATAAGAATTAGCATGTCAAAAAAGTAACGTGTTGAACAGAGGTTGATTGGTTTATATTGGCAATCCTTGAAAGTCCATATTTTTACCCAATTATTAGGTTGAAAGTCATCCGATAGCTATTACTAAACCAGAAAAAGTTCTGTTCTAAACACCAAAAGACTTATAGGATAAAACATTAATATAAATCCCCAAATTATAACAGTTAATATAATAATTAGCAAATTATTCTATCACATATAAACATCCTTCATTATTTACCTTTATATTAAATAAATTATTTTAAATATAATTCATTAATAAGTTATAGACAAATATTTTCAATTTACCAAATAAAGCACAAAAGTCAGGTTGTTTTCAGAAATTCTAATGCATTTTTGCCCACTTATTGACAGCAGCCCAAATAGGTTGTGGAAAATACATTTTATATCAAAAATCATGGCTTAATTGTCAATTTATGATAATTAAATTTACATTATTTAAAACAATAATTATAGAAGTTAGGACTCAGAAGAAGTCTTTGATCACACACTCACTTTATTTCCAGATTTTAATGAAAATTTCAGCATATCTAAAGAACCACCATAAAATAAGAATCATTGTCATTGTATAGAAAGTCAATTACTTTAAATATGAGACACCTAGTGTA
This sequence comes from Noctilio leporinus, assembly GCA_004026585.1. NCBI lineage: Eukaryota > Metazoa > Chordata > Mammalia > Chiroptera > Noctilionidae > Noctilio > Noctilio leporinus. The sequence goes on along the minus strand of PVIW01000702.1, from coordinate 98,458 downwards.
CCTGTTACTTCAACTTTGTTCCTAGTATTTTCTCATTTTAATTAATTAATTAATTGATTGATTGATTATTGATTTATTTATTTTGAGAGAGGCGGGGGTTGGGGGGAGAGGCAGAGAGAGGAGAAACATCCATGTATGGTTGCCTTTCACCTGCCTCCAGCTATGGACCTGGCTGGAGACCTGGCTTGCAACCTTGTTATGTACCCTGACTGGAGAATCAAACCAGTGACCAGTGCCTTATCCACTGTGCCACCAGCCAGGGCCTCATTTTAATTTTAAAGCAAAAGCTTAAACCATAATACAACCAATTTTCAATAAATGTCATGACATTCATTCCCAAGTGTAATGAAACTATTATATTTAGCTTTGCAAACTTTTTATCTGGTTCCATTTTACCTGAAAACCATTATTTATCAACTGGAAGTGGGGTTGAAAAGCATGTGAACCACAACTTAAGGATTAATCCAAATGTGCTAATGACAGTCCTTGAAGATGATCGGTTTTTCACTTAATTTTACATATTTACTTGCCTCCCATCATTCTGCCTGGCAGTCTAGATATTGCAGTGATAATTCAAAAGAAAATCTATCTTGCAGAGAGTTCATCTTGTAAAGGAGTTTACTAGTACTTAATTCGTACTATGCATCTTGTATGCCATTGCTTTCCCCGTAAGACCACGATGCTTCAAAAACAACATGATAAAAATTTACAAAGCATGAAAATTCCTATCCTACCATACCATTGCCTAATAATTGCCCAAGTAAGGACAGAAGAAAGAGGCCTTAGTTCAAAAATACGCCTATTCATCTTAATTGGGATGACTGTCTTTCTTTCCCTCTTGGTGATCTTTACTTTTACAGCAGTCCCACATTCGAGCTGTAAGTAAAGCGTCTGATCTGAAACACAATGTCCCACCCTTTTCAATCCTGGTGTACCTACTCTCTGCCAGTCTTGGTCTTGTGCGCCTTTTTTTTTTTTTTTTCCAAGAAGAAACCACAGATCTTTTGAGCTTCTCTGTTGTCCTTGTAGCTCATGTTCAACTTCTCCCTGGACATTGTTCCCGAGCGCGGTACTTTCCGTTCTGCAGTTCTGAGGAACAGCGGAGATACCTTTCAGTCTAGCCCCTTCTCTGTGTTTCCAGGAAATCTTCGGTAGTAATCCTCTTACTATGGTCGTAAACCTTCTGCGGGAACAATGCATGTCATGTCAACAGAAGGACACTTCCAGAACGTCTGTAGCTTTTCTCCTGCTTCCCTTCATCCTTCCTCTCCGTCTTCCCCTTGGCCTAGTGGATGGTGTAGTGATTATGTAGCGAGATTTTCTGTTGTGCTTGATCTAACCATGTGGTTGCCAGGTATGAGTAAAACATGGTTCCGTCAAGCACCATGGAACGTCACGCAGCTTTCTACAGCATGACAAGCTGCTGAGGCTTAAATCAGGATGTACTGGTCTCTCTTTATAAAATCAAAATGAAAAAAAAAGAGGGCTTTTTAGGCATCTCTGGAGATTATGTGAGAGGGAGAGAATAATAAAAGACCATAGAAAATTTTAAAACCTGAATACATTTATTTGCCGTGAAAGCCCTAATTTTAAACGATATATAGGGATATGTTTATGGCTGGCTACATTTTAAATTCTTGACTCCGAAAAAAAAAAAAAATACTCTTTTTTAACAATTAATAGCCATTGCGTGATTCGCTGTCAAGTAGGCTAGAATGGCTCATAACCGGATCAGCAGAAAGTACAGCTGTGAAAAGCTCATCTCTATTAATGTGTTCCTGTCCTATGAATCTAGTTACTCTTTTTTTTTTTCCAGCAAATTCCAAGCCCTTGTTTTAACCCTCTCCCAACATCCATTGACCAAATTCCCCCAAGTTGTCTCCCTGCTGCATAATCTATAGTTATCTTCCTTTTCCTTCCTACAAATTAACAAGCCTTTTAACCTTTAGACTCAGGATCCTTCTGTTTTATTTTTCTTGGCTTGAATCCTCCATAGGTACAGAAGATTATCGATCAAAATTAAGCGGGGACTGCTTTGCAGATCTGGCTTGCCCTGAAAAGTGCCGCTGTGAAGGGACCACTGTCGATTGCTCCAATCAGAAGCTCACCAAAATCCCAGAGCACATTCCCCAGTACACTGCAGAACTGTAAGTTCCTCTCCCTAAAAAACCCAGGCTGGGAGGGCATAGATAAGAGCATCAAAACATTGCAGGTTTGGTCTTGCCCTTCTTGAGAAAATAATGACGTTCGTCTTAATTAATACACAGTGACCTAACTCTTACATACACAAGAATATTTTAAAGGCTGTCTGACTTCATCTTTCTGACCCAAGATGCAATTACAAAAATTCAGTTAGCACTTTGTAATACTACGAACAATGGCATTCATGTGATATTCATTTCTTGAACATTATATCTACCAAACCCATTTCTGAACAAGTCACCAATTTTTAGCATATTTAGTCTTGACAGCAACCAAATAAGGTAGTTTGAGGATCACCATTTTGAACCTACGTCAATTATGAATTCAAACGGAGTCTTTCTTTTATCTACTTTACCACCTCACTGACTCATGGCTGGAAGAATTCAGTGATTATCAAGTATCAAAGCACAAAGGATAGCATAGAAGGAAAAGCTGAAAAGACAGGGTGTGATTAGATTTGTAGTTATAACCTGAATAAAGGGCCTAGCACAGGCTAGGTGCCAAAATATGTTTGTTGAATCATTTATGCATACTATGCCCAGGTACAGTTTGCCTTTACCGATTTACTTTATAGAAATGAGACATTTAATGTTGGTATGCCAAAATTTCAAGAAAAACCCGATGAAATTGCATCATTTTCTGAACATTTGAGCCATGTTTATGTGTAGTACCATCTGGTATTTGTCATTACCCACTTTGCATGGTTGGTTTTCTTTCTGTGCATGTATAATCCTTTTGTCTCCAATAGATTACAGCCCCTTGGTGACAGGAATTGTATTTTATAGTTTAACTCCCACTGTGTTTATACTCATGCCTGTTACTTAATGAATTTTAAGCAATTTGAATAATTAAAAATAATGTAATGCTTTCAAAGGGATGACAGAAACTAACTACCCTGTAATTATAGTGATGGTTTTCTATCCCTGTTAGTTCATAAAGCTATTTCGTAGTGCCCAGACTTTTAGAAATTCATGGAGACCATGCAATTAAAGCCCCAAACTCTATTTTTGTACTCTTGTATTATATTTCCAATAATACTAAAACAATAATTCAAATCATGTCTTTCAGCATGCTAATATGTTAAGTATGCTTCCTTGTCAATCTAGAATTGTATCAGAAACTAGCGTACAGTTTATTTTTCAGCAGAAGTCATGTTTGTGTTTTAAGAAATTAAAGATTATTTTAAAATTATATATTTAAAAAACACTTAGAAGAAAATATTTGCAAACCATATATCTGATGAAGAACTTATAACTAGAATGAATGAAGAATTTTTACAACTCAACAATAAAGTAAAAAGTAAGAAAATACATTACCCAATTAAAAAATGGTCAACTTATTTGTATGGACATTTCTCCAGAGAAGATATACAAATGGCCAATAAGCACATGAAAAAAATCTTGGTATCATCAGGCACTAGGGAAATAGAAATCAAAACCATAATGAGGAACAGTGCACACCCACTAGAATGGCCATTAAACAGACAAACAAACAATAACAATAATAGGTGAGAGAAAGTGGATACTTCACACATTGCTGCTAGGACTGTAAGATAATGTAGCGCCTTTGGAAAAGATAAGCTATTTCTCAAAGGTAAGCTATTTCTCAAAGCGTTAAACATGTGACCCAACAATTTCACACCCATGTATAAATCCCAAAGAATTGAAAGCATGTGTCCACAGAAAACCTTGTACACTGATATTCACAGCAGTGTTATTGATAATAATCAAAAAGTGGAAGCAACCCAATCCTTCACCAACTAATAAATGGATAAAAACAAAGTGGTACATCCAGGCCGTGGGATATTTGACCATTAAAAGGAATAAAGTACTGCCCTGGCTGGTGGGACTCAGTGAATTGGAGCTGTCCTGTGAACCCAAGTATTACTTGTTTGATTCCTAGTCAGGGTACATAACCAGGTTGCAAGCCAGGTCTCCAGCCAGGTCCTCAGCTGGAGGCAGGTGGAAGGCAACCATACATTGATGCTTCTCTCCCTTTCTTCCTTCCTCCCCGCTTTTCTCTCTGAAAATAATAAAATATTTAAATAAATAAATAAATGGAATGAAATACTAATATATGCTCAACTTGGATAAACCTTGTAAACTTTGTGCAAAGTGGAAAAAGCCACCCACAGAAAGCCAGCTGCAGTATGCTTCCATTTATATGAAATGTCCAGAACAGGAAAATTTATAGACAGAAGGTAAATTAGTGGTGGCCAAGAACAAATTGAGAGGAACTCATGGTATGGGATGTCTTTTGGGGGTGATGTAGCAAAAATGGTTGCACAATTTTGTGAATATATTAAAAACCACTGAATTGTATACTTTATAAAGGTGAACTTCATGACATAAAAAGTGTTTAGCAGTAAGCCATTGATTAAAAATAACAATTATGAAGCAAGTGAGTAGGAAAAAATGTTCTAAAATGCTTTCTTGGGGAGATGCAATAGTAAGGAAATAAAGCTTGTGATTACTGAATGAGAGCTTATTTTAATTTTTGATTGTTTTTTCTTTACTATGTGCTTCTTACATATTTCATTTTCATCATTAAAATTGGAGTGAAATGGGGAAAAATTCAGTTGACCCTTCATAGTCTCAGCTTCTGCATCTGCAAATTTAAACAACCTTGGATGAAAAATATATATTTTTAAAGTTACCTTGTTGCTGACTTGTCCTGTGTAGTTTGGCCTATAATGGTTGGCCTGTACTGAACATGAAACAAGTACAGACATTTTTTCCCATCATTTTTTTTCAAATACAACATAACATCTATTTATGTAGCATTTATGTGACATTAGGTATTACAAGTAATCTAGAGGTGATTTAAAGCATATGGGAAGGTGTGTGTAGGTTATATGCAAATGCTGCATCATTTTATGTAAGGGATGACTGTACTCTCCTCAGATCTTCTGTGATACATGTCCTATATTTTGCTTTAGGGTAATCATTAAGTAATGTTATAATTCTGTACGGGAAATAAAATTTTATTCTTTCCTGACCCAATAATAAAACTTTTCTGTTTGTTTCCTCTAGCCGTCTTAATAATAATGAATTCACGGTGTTGGAAGCTACAGGAATCTTCAAGAAACTTCCTCAGTTACGCAAAATGTAAGCCGTGCATTGGCCATCTTTGTAAATTTCTGTTGCGTTTTGTTGTGTTTTCCATGTCCCTTTGAAGTGTTATTTAGATTTATTTGGAAATTGGAAAATATAAAAGATCCAGAGAAATGTCCATACAATGACACCCTGGGGCATGAAGTTGCAGCCATCTTTGAGAGGAACCTGAGTCGTTGGCCCTTCTCTGTGTATTCCAGTGATGCCAACCACATTTCCATGGCAGAGCAACCAGTGTCGCTGTGGCCCAGACAGCTGGGCTGGTGTGTGGCTGCAGCAGGAACCCAGCCTCTAAGCACGTAGACATGGGTTCAGTCATGCTGCGTAACTTCCTTTACTATCCCCTGAACCAAGCTGCTATGTCTCTTCCAGCACATTCATTTCAACTATTTGACTTTTTGCTTCATTAAACTTTCATTAGGAGATAGTCAAAATTAATGATTGCTAAACAGGCTTGATAGCTCAACTGTGTGACTACACATTCACAACTCATATTTCAAAATAATTTTGTAAGCTCAGCAGTTTCAGCAACGTTCTGGACACTACTCCACACCCCAAAGAGGGGGAAGGAGGGACCAGAGGACAAGGGTGCCCCCTCTGAAGCATGAGGAAGCATCAGAATGAGGAAAGGGGCATGTTCTGTGAGATTTGTGCTTTTAGATGTGCCCCTGGCCCACGGTCATACTCTGTAAGGGGGAGGGAAGACAGTGAGAGGCAGGCTGAAACTACTTCTGTACACTTGACCCTCCCACCATGTTACATGCTGCCTCACAAAGAGTTTCTACTTGCTTACTTGTCCTTTTTTTCTGATACACACTGCTCTTCCCTCTTAGCTATAAGACGCCTTTCAATTGAATACGTATTTATATTGAGCAGCTATTATGTATATGCTCTGAGAGGAATAAAACGACGTTCCTGGTCTTGGAACAAGCAGTGAGAAACAAAATGCAGACGGTTGAGTTGGTTGCTTGGACACGTTATTACACAAGTGTCGCTGAGAACAAACTCATATTCAGATATATTTCTGATACTGTCTGAATGCTCACACACTTCATTCTTCTCTCTACCTAATTGCTTTCTTTTCATCATCAATTCATTCAACAGTTCTAATCAGGGACATTTCTGTGAAAAGTTTCTTAGTAAGTTTTGCAGCAAATAAAGATTTATGCCACTCAGTAACTTGACCTCAAAAACTATATACTCCTGGGGACCCATTCAGATCATTTTGACAAAATGTTTATTTTTCACCATAAACATTACCCTTAGTATTATGATTGCTTTGCCTTGATGGAATGGGGAAGCGATGTCTCTTCAGAGCCCAGGGAGTGCTGGGCAGAGAAGATCTTGGCAACTGTGGGAGGCTGTCCTGTAGAAGGAATTGATCAAACCTGGCTCAGTGTCCTCACTATTAGAAAGGAGTCATTTAAAATCCGTGTCTCAACAATTTTTTATTTAGAAACTTCAGCAACAATAAGATCACGGACATTGAAGAGGGAGCTTTTGAAGGGGCCTCAGGTGTAAATGAAATACTTCTCACAAGTAATCGCTTGGAAAATGTGCAGCATAAGATGTTCAAGGGACTGGAAAGTCTCAAAACTCTGTAAGTATTCTACTTGCATTGTGATTCTTCTGCTACAGGATTGCACTTCATCAGTCACTATAATCCTGGAGAGCGGTTAGAGAGTGTATTCTCCATCTACCCAGCCAGCCACCCGCCATAATCTCTCTCTGTCTCTCTGTCTCACTGTCTCTGTCTCTCTCTCTCACACACACATACACACACACACACACACACGTGTTTCTGGTTGCAAACAGTCTTTACTACCCCTGACTTCAGTATGTTGCTTGCAAAAGAGCAAAAAGGTCTCTCTCCTTGCTGTGATTCCACAACACAAAGAGCAGCTCATCTTTGATCCACTGCTTGTAGAGATTTGGCTCCTCTGATCTGCCTCAGAAGGATCATTCTTTTTCTTTTTCCTCAAACACGTCTATTGGAGACTCTGTCTTGGTCCAGGGTAACTAGCTGCAGAGTCCGAGTCCACACCAAGCCCTGTGACAGAATAGCAGCTCACCTGGAGAACGCCTTTGTCTGTGCCTGAAAGGTGTTTTTGCAAAACTGACTGACTGGTGTTGGAATGTTTACTGCGAATTTCAAAGTGAACATGCTGAGAGTTATGTCTGCTTACTTGCCTATGGGTTGTGAGGTTGGGAGAAAGAAATTCTGTCTCCAAAAGGTCACTGGCCAAAGAGGATCGGATTGGAGGGCCTAGTAAGGGCAACACTCTGAGTTATTTGAATTTTCTACAGAGCACATATGTGTCAGGGCAGCCTTGCTTGGAGAAATCACACCAGGAGACCACTGTGGAATCATGCAATGAGTTTATTTGGGGAATCAGAAAATAAGGGAACAGGAAAAATGGGGAGCAACAGGGAAGAGACTTTTCCAACTGTTGTCTTCAACTTGACATCATTGGTTTGGATTTGTATCCCAGCTGCTATGTGCAGTTACACAGGTGTGCATTTCAAAGGAAAATTAGTTCATCAACCAAAAGTCCATTAACCAGAAAGAGCTAAGTGGGATTATCTATTGGGCAATCAGCTTCATTATCACCTCACCAGGGATCTCTGGACAGGTTAACTTCATTAACTCATTCCCAAGTTTCCTGGCCAGTTCCATGATCACTTCTGGCCAGGCTAGGTATGTAAACATTGACTGTTATACTTTTAACTAAAGTCCAAGTACAAATTCCATAGGTATGTGCTGCCTCCATGTTAGCTGCCCCCATATTCTGACAAGATGTATTTTTTATGATCTCCAAAGTATAGAATTATGTTTGACAAGAGTGGTGGCCTAAAACTGGGAAGGGACCCAAACCAAACTCTGAAGCCTTTGGGAGACACAAAGGAAAACTGCCACCAAGCAGCAACCCTTAGCAATTGCAGCGGAGAGAGCTGCTGCCCCTACTCTCTCCCCGTACCCCATCTTCCCCCTCAGCCCTCAACTAGAGCCTCAACTGGGAGCTTCAAGCAGAGGGGGTCCACAACCCGCTCTTGATCCAATGCAAAGGGGGTGAGAATTCCTCCAGCCAGGGGGATGTGTTACTAGCACCCCAAATTCAAATTCTGCTGGAAAACCTCCACCCAGGGAAGTGCACACGTATTTCTTGAGGAGCAGCCTGGAACCTAACCACCCAGCAGGACACTCTTGGAGCCCCTTCAAAATGTTGTGCAAATACCCCATCTCCACAGCCTTTTGTGGAGATGACGAGAGCATCTCCTCCCACCCAAGCTCCCACCCACGCCATCTCGGGTACCTCAACAAAGCGTAAATCCTGAGACAAGCAGAATCCTTCCTGCTTAGACAATAGTGGAAGGGTTACTTGGTACTGAAAGTTTCTTCTTGACTGGGTGGTAGGAGGGGCGGGAAGTGGGGGACCTCCAACTCCGTCTGTATTAGTCTGCACTGGGCTGCGGTAATGAGCAAGCACAGGCCGGATGGCTTCTACAATAGGAATTCATTTTCTCACAGCTCCGAGGGCTGGAAGTCCAAGGTCCAGGGGCTGAGAGGGTTGGTTTCTGGTGAGGGCTCTTTTCTTTCACTTCGGCTCACCTTCTTTTCACTGTGTTTTTACTGAACTTGCCCCCTGTGGGTGGGGAGGGATCGCTCTGGTGCCCCTTTCTCTCCTTTCAAAGACACCATTCCAATCAGGTTAGGGCCCTACCCTTAACATCATTAACCTTAATTACCTCCCTGAAAGCCCTAGGTGTTAGGGGTTCAACGTGTGAATTTTAAAGGGACCCCGTTCAGGTCCTAACACCACTCCAAGGAATTTAGCAAAGTATTTCTTCTGACGAGTTTCATTCTCTTTTATCATATTTCTAGCAATGTTTTTGTGTCTCGTACGTTAGCACCTGAGGCAGGCACCCAGCTGGCTCTCTGCTTAATCCTACTGTCACTGTCTCAGAACAAGTGTAAAAGAACATTTAGAGCCACGTATGTTTATCCAAACACATATAGTTCTCTGCGTGGGAACTTTCATCTTAGAGCTATAAAGATCTTGGCAGGACACCCCTATTGTCCCAAGGCTTATTTGAATCTCTGATTGCAGGTGAAATGCAGTCCATACGTATGCTTACAGATTTGTGTAGTGACAGGAAGCAAAGCTTTCTTTAACTTCTTCCAGGGGCTCATTATTCCAACAAAATTAAGACCATTATTATGTATGGCGAAGGCTAGTGCTGATGGAAATCGTTTTTGTTGTGCATTGGTCCCATAACATAAAATGGTGTCTTAATAAGAAGGTATCATCCCTTCCTCTTATCTGTGACTTAGCAGAATGCAGAAGCTGGTATTTCTTATTTATTATAGAGCAGTCTAGAGTTTTAAAGGAACCCTTTGCTATTAATTTACTGTTCCTCTCTTGTTTACGTCCTGCAATCTTCGAATAGGGTAGTCAACTACCCTATTAAGGAGAAATTAAGGCGAAGAACTGAATTTTTCGGCCATTCTGAAGAAGATTTATGGCAGCTATTCATTTTGCTGCGGGATTTTTAGAACTTTTTTTTATTTTTACAAGCCCCACAATGAAGAGTTTAGACAAGAATCAAGAACTGAACTGGAAGTTTAACAGGGTTGACAGAATGACCACAGGGTTCGTCCTATTCGTGGCAATGACTAAAAATTTTTTAAATGATGGTCAGAATTTTTTAAAGAGAAGCCACCTTTCAACCTCTCTGTGAACAGCTGAGATCTGTAACTATTGCTTCATTTTTCAGTTCTGAACTTACAACAATGAAACCATTTTCATAAATAAAATCATTTGTGCAGGCTCTGTGGATGCTTGGTCAAATTTGACTCCCCCGGCTGATGTTGACATTGAGTTGGCGTGTAAGTCCCTGAGATGCCCTTAGTTCGTCATCTGCTATGGTTACTGATTCTTTGCCTCCCCCTGTTCAACCTCCAATGGACTACTGCAGCGAAGACACAAATCACAGGACTTGAAGGGCTTAGGGAGCTGCAGGTGAATTAGGACATTATGTAATCAGGCAAACAGAATAGAGACATCAGAAGGAAGCATACTACCCTCATCAGATGGAGTTGGAAATCCATGCCTAGGCTCACCTTGCTTTTCGTAACTGAGTGTAATCGTTGGCAACTCAGAGCATTTTACTTTTGTCCGAGGTTCTCAGTACGTAGCCACAGTGATTCCTAATGTCTAGCTAACATTCAAAAAACAGTAATGAATGCCACAGATTTGCAGAGAGGAATTATTTTGGTCCTCAGATAGGGAAAATTGATTGCCTGATGCTTTATCTCCATAACAGCGTCCTCCCTTTTCCCCTCAGGATGTTGCGAAGCAATCGCATAAGTTGTGTAGGGAATGACAGCTTCGTGGGACTGAGTTCTGTGCGCCTGCTTTCTTTATATGACAATCAAATTACTACAGTTGCACCAGGAGCCTTTGACACTCTCCATTCTTTATCAACTCTGTGAGTATGAAAAATAGCCTTCATTTGCATATTACTTGAGCCACTGTAGCACATTTAATACTTTCATTGATAGCATTTTAATGTATTATTAGGCATTTAATAAACAGGTGATCAAGGATTTGGGCATTTTTTAAAGACAAATGTGTTCATGTTTAATTTATTTTAACTTTTCTAAAAAGATTACCTCCCTCTTATATTAAAGTTAGACAAGGATCATCGTGTTTTTTTTTAATCAGTTCTTTTTTATAATAATGTACTATGGCTTAATTTCTACATTTCCATTGTATAACTTGAATGTGTTGCCAATAAAAGAAATGTTATAGATTTTTCCCAGTGTCCTTGCACTGGAGCCTTTTCAGTATAAGTATCACAAAAACAGAGTTGGTAGGGTTATTGCCACCAATAGTGCTCAAAAGGGTCATTCACAGTGACAGGGGCTGCATCAGAATGACCAGAGCAATAAAAACAGCTGCCCAGGGCAAGTGGGGGCAGGTGTTCCTAAGATAGTAGGAAAATATTGAAGAAATAGGCCGAGCCTGTCAGAAGGGTGTTTCATGTAGACAGTTTGAGAATAAGAAATATTTGTAGGTCTAGACACAAAACTCAGAAAAGTGTCAAAAAAAAAAAAAAAAAAAAAATCCTCTCCAAACAATGTATTCAGGCATTTTGGGTATCAGTATCTAAGAAGCAGTGTTTGAAATGATAACTCTTATAACTGATTTGGTTTCCTGGTAGTGGTGGCATACTAATCTAACTGAAAAGGTAGTTAGAAATTAAAAAAAAAAAAAAATTAAAAAGAACAGCTCTGGCTGGTGTGACTCAGTGGATTGAGTGCCAACCTCTGAACCAAAGAGTAGCTGGTTGGATTCTCAATCAGGGTACATGCTTGGGTTGCAGGCCAGGTCCCTGGTTGGGTGCTTGAGAGACAACTATACATTGATGTCTCTCTCCCTCTCTTTCTCCCTCCTTTCCCCTTTCTCTAAAATAAATAAATAAATAAATATTTTTAATTAAAAAAACATAAAACCATGTTTGACTTAGCTCAAGCCACTGAAGAAATCATTTGAAGAAAGCATCCATCCGCCAGCAAAGTACTTAATCCTCTTTCCACATAAAATGTGACATTTTACATGGGGTGACTAATTTATGCATATTAAATATGGCATGTTTGTAAATAATGGGATTGTCAATAGGTTTGTGCTGAAGTGGTGAGATGCCAAAAGTATGGAGATTTGTGGAAGTAAATTCATTTTTATAACTGGCATTTAATCAGTTCAGCTGTCAGTTCAGATGGGAAGCCTATTCTCTGGAGCAAATAAGAGATGAAAATCTGGAAATGACAAATTAATGAAATAGCTGTTGTCAGGTTAAACTCAATAATATAAGGTAATCAGCCTTCATCTTTATATTAAGTTATTGCATTATCAGGGTAGGCTAGTCTGACAGCAACTGAGATCCCAGACAAGTTTAAATTATCTCCAAATGAGATATCTCTCAGGACCCTCTGCATAAATCCTAAATTGCTGCCTGCACTTTATTTTTTGCATAAAATTACTTGAAGAATTCTTATATGATAAGTGTTATTTTATAAATTTCACACATGAATATTTTAGCAAAAAAAAACAAAATGTGTCTCATATATTGTGATTAAGTATGAATTGGGGACTGGAAAGGAACATGAAAAATGAGAACAAACTATTCCAGCAGAAATAGTGTGATGAAATGGGAGCACGGGGTTTTGAGAAATGAAAAGGTGAAACCCTGAACTCAACTCTGCATTGCTTGCATGTGGACCCAGAAACCTCTTGGCCAACCCTTTTAACTGTAACTGCTACCTGGCCTGGCTGGGAGAATGGCTCAGGAAGAAAAGAATTGTCACAGGCAACCCTCGATGTCAGAAACCGTACTTCCTCAAAGAAATCCCCATCCAAGATGTTGCCCTTCAAGACTTCACGTGCGATGATGGTAAGAAAGCCTCTGCCAGTGTGGACCAGGGAAGTATTGTGCTAAGTGAAACAAACCAGTCTGAAAGACAAGTATCATATGATCTCTCTTCTGTGTGGAATCTAATCAACAAAATAATTTAACAAAATGGGAACATAGTCATAGATAAAGAGAGCAGACTGGCAACTGTCAGAGGGGAGTGGGGCTTGGGGACTGGGTGAAGTGAGTGAAAGAATTAAGAGAATATATATATATGTATGACTGGCAATAGTTCCAACAACAGTGTAGTGATACTCAGAGGGAAAGTGGGTGGGGGAGGTGGAAGTGGGCAAAGGGGGAATAAATTGGGATGGAAAGAGGGTGAGTGCATGGTGCGTGTGCAGATGACCTGTTATGTATTTGTACACTTGAAACCTGTATGGGTTTATTAACCAACATCACCCCTGCCCCAATAACTTCAATTTATAATAAAGGAGCACCTAGCCAAATCTTGGGTCACCAGGTGTCCTGGTGGCCATTCTGATGCTGTGTGTACAACTAACTGGACACAGTGTGTCAGTCCAATGATAGTCATCGGACACCTTTTATGATTTTGTCTTGTCATGTTTTAGCAACAGGACACTTTTTCTCGGACTGCACTTTCCCATCCAAGTCTGCTTTGTGTTTGTGAACCTTTTATAGTTTCCAGTTTCCAACTTGTACCTGATACTGTTTTTACAGCCTCACTGTAATATTTCTTCACTGTCCTAAACATCTTTTCCAGTAACTACCACTTCCGAATAAGAAAAGCAATTGACTTTGAAAATAGGCATGCTAGTAAACCTAACCAAAATAATAATTTTCAACTTTTTCATGCACACTATATATTATCACATTTGATTGTAAAGGCCCTATAAGGTAGGTAAAGCAGATCCTACTATTAACAATGTTTGCCGGTAAATGCTGACCTTTTTTGAGCCCTATGTTTTAAAATGAGACACCTGTACCATTTTTGCTAAATGGTTTAAATTCCTCTGTCATTTTTTGTCTCTTCACGTCTGTTTCCTTACAATTGATCCACAACTCAGTTAACATTTCTATATTCTAATTAAAAGGTATAACTCATATAAATAACTGCACAAAGACAATACTATTATAATTGTATTGGTAGTACAAATTAGAAATTATTTTCTGGAATTCTGCCCAGGCTGTCTGAAGATGGTGCTATATGAAATGCATGGTATTAATCTATAATTTTTAAAGCCCTATACCTCAGTGGTCATAGAGCCCAAGATCGGTGCTTGTTATGTTCATGGAAAAGCATGGAATCACTTCTGCCATCTTCAAGGCTGCAAACCTGGGTTTTCCTGTATACCTTTTGGCTATTTAGGGAATGATGACAACAGCTGTTCCCCACTGTCCCGCTGCCCCACGGAGTGTACCTGCTTGGATACGGTGGTCAGATGCAGCAACAAGGGCTTGAAGGTCTTGCCCAAAGGAATCCCAAGAGATGTCACTGAACTGTACGTAAAGCTTGTCTTTCCTCTTCCTGAATAATTACTATTTCTCGCTCCAAGGGAAATGGGCACCAAACAAAAGGTTTCAGAGTCCTGTTTGCAAATTACGTTCTGTGGACCTTTAATTAGTCTCACGAAAAAACTTATGTAATATAAAAGTTGGTCTAGATACCTTGGGGAAGTGCTGGTTGGGTGTGTTTCTCTGTTTTTCCCAGCAGGAGTTCTCGGTGCTTTTATGATGCTGAGGTGCACTGTGCAGCTTCAAGAGAGGCTGGTAAAAAACAAGGATGCTCCCACACTCATTTAGCCTGATAGCCCTTTTCTCGTGGAGTATCTTGTAAAACTAATGTTGCATCAATGCACCTTGAGAAATATTTCGTTTATCTTTAGTGTCTGGATATTCCATATGGTTCATTACCCTTTACCACTGTGTCCCTGAGGAGACCATCTCACCAAATGGGATACATTCATATCTGGGAGGTGGAAGAAGCTGTCATGATTCTTACCTTTAAAAAGAAAAACTGCCTTTTGGATTTGAATTGGAGTCCCATTTGTAAAGGGTTGGGGGCCAATGATCTCTCACATTTTCATTACTGACATTTAACCACAAATCACATGGTCAATAGCCACATACCTGGGTATTGAATGCCACCCACACCTCCTTAGCTGCTGTGTGCCAGGATGGAGGACAGAATAAATCAGAGAATAAGCTGCCTAACTAACAACACACACACGGTCTATTCCATTCCTTTGTCTGTGTGCGAATGGGCAATCTACAAACGCTTGACTTGCGATGGAGCCATTTTGCCTCATTGATTTTTATCTGCATGTGTCAAAAATTATTTAAGTCCAACTCTAACTCATGCAACTGTGTACCTGTATGCCACTGTGTACAAGTACTCCAAATGAGCAGCTGTGATAAACTTTTGGCAACATGAAACGTACTTGATGAGGTTTAAGAAGATACCACTTCAGTTTTGGAAAACCTTGTTTGCAGATCATGTGCAGGTCCATGAATCCTAATTTGGTCCTGAATTGAACATTGGACAAAAACTGTGTGATCTTAGCATATGTACACAGAAGGTCCCTCTTAGGTTTGAATAGTTAGTTCTAAAATGATCGGTTTCTCTCTCCTACTGCCAGTCACAGTTGTTAATTAACTGTAAGCACTGCTTTGTGTGTGCATGTGTGTAATTAAATACTTAATTCTTACTTTAAATGGGTATTTATTTCAGCTGATTAACCCCCCTCCAGAGTTGGGAATCTCAATGCCTATAGAATGCTCGGTAGGCAAAGCATCAATTCTAGGAGCACAACAGCCAAGAACATAGCTTGCAGTGTAACATTCAGCATGTCTTTTGTTTGTGTTTTGGTTTTTCAAAAGATTTGTCTTTATTTATTTACTGATAGAGAGAAGGGAAAGGAAGGAGGAAGGGAGGAAAAGAAATATCAATGTGTGGTTGCCTCTTGTGCACCCCCAACTGGGGAGCTGGCCCAAAGGCCAGGCATGTGCCTGACCAGGAATCGAACCAATGACCCTTTGGTTTGCAGGCTAGCACTCGATCTACTGACCACACCAGCCAGATCAGAGTGCCTTTGGTACTCTTTCCTTGTACCATTTAACTGGCCTCTCTCCCTTAGTTGTTTGACCTGGTGCCGTTATCTAATTTTGATTTTTTTTTTTTTATTTTAACCTTCTTTAATTTCTTTACTAAATTACATTTGAGAGCATGCTTAATTCATGCCCTGTCTGTGTCATCTCTGTAGTTCTTCTGTCCTGTAGTCAAAACTCCAATTTATTTCTCTGCAACTTTTTAAAAAGTAATCTTTTTGCTAAGGAATGTATGTTACAGTGATGAGGAAAATTAGCTCCTCTCTTGTGAATTCTGGTTTTACCTCCCAGAGAGCTTATTCTTAACACTAGACCAAGACAGCAGGATTCCTCTTCACAGTAATATATATGCATGTATTCAAAAAATGTAATATGCTTGATATATTAAATTATTAAAGAATTTGGCAAAATCATATCAGGAGAAAATTTAAAACCAAAGGTGTTTATTAGGTTTAATCACTTTCTTGTAATCTTCCCTCTTAGATTATTTTACCCGTAAACATCCATAGCACATGCAGAATCTTTTAAGCTTTCTCTGAAGAGGTTTTCTGAAATGGAGGGAGAGTATTGAAATGTACGGGATTATGCTGCCGTCTAGTGGTAGCAAGAAAAATTTAGCTATAGGGAAGAAAGGAGGGAGAGAAGTGGAAATAGAAAGCCAGAAACTGAGCAGGCATGAGGAATCATAACATGGGCTTTTCGTCAAATACTTATCGTGTATGTTGATCGCATGTGATTATTATATAACTTTTCATTTGGAAATAGTTGAAACAGCTTGTTATCTTAGACAATGTCTCGGGCACTGCGGTATCCAGGAAAACTAATAACCTCAACCCTGGATCCTGAGATTGACCACAACACTTGGGACAAGAGAGGTCTCAGGCCCAGTGTGCCGCAATCAACTGTGGGCACATCTACCAAATGACCGAAGTTAATGAAAGCTATTTTTACCTCTCCTGATCTATGTTCTGGCCAAGAACAATCTTGGGAGGGGATGGAATTTATGTGCGTACGTGTGTGTGTGTAACATCATGGCTGTAACTTGAAGCATTCCTTTACTTTCATGTCTTTCCAGTTAGCCCAATACCTATCTGTTTTCTGATTATTCCGCTGACGCTAATCAGAAAGGCAGCATTTACTTATATGTGGTTTTTTAATTATTTCTTTCACATATATATGCTATCATTGCACACTTGATGTATGTGATTTTTTAAGAAACCTCCTACACTTAACATCGTCAAGTAGATAGATAGTGATAAAAACTATTTTTAAGGTATTATTAACTGAAATCGCATGATGTTTAAAGTCCCGGATGTCTCCTTTAAACCATCTGGTTTTGTTTACTAAGTGTATTGATACATGTTCAGGCAGCAAAAAGTGGTCTTGACCTCAGTAGTGAGGTTCTGCTAGTAGTTAATGCCTGTCATGGTATTAACGCCACATAAACACAAGCAGCCTGGAGTTTGACTTAAAAATGTGGTTATTTGAATGAACATTCTTACTGACGAGAAAATGGTTGGACACATGCCCACCTTCTGAGATAAACCACAAAGAACTGGGCTCACCAGTCTCTCCTGAGTTTTAGACTTTAGTGTAGCAACCCACAAAAAAATTCTACTGGATTGGACCAAGTGCTTTTCCCGGCTTCTTCTCTGAAATAGCAACCTCAGCTAAGAACATGCATCCTAAAGTCAAAAAGGGCAAGTGCTTCTTTGCCTCCATTAAGAGTGAAATGATGCGTGTGTGTGTGTGTGTGTTTACAGTGCACTCCTGGTACTGTCAAAAAGATAACATTGTTTTCTTGCTCCCAGGTATCTGGATGGGAACCAATTTACATTGATTCCTAAGGAACTCTCCAACTACAAACATTTAACACTCATGTAAGTGATGTATGGTATGTTTCTGTCTTTGACCTCTTATCCCATTTCACAAAAGGGGAGATAGCAAGAGGCAGAGATGTGGTGAACCTTTCAAGTAGCGTAAATCATCCGTCTGCTCCCCCCTCATCTACCAACTGCATCTTTGTTGTATATCAAGCAGGCAGCAGTGCCACTAGGAAAGGCCCTCCTCTTTTTGAATTACAAATATGAGAAAGTCTGTGTATCAAAGCATTATAAAAATGCAGCAAATAGGATCCTTCTATTGATAATGAATATGGAGTATTATATGACAAACCAAGGAAAGATGGAAAACAGTGTTTTTATTCTTGACTTTAAGCAAACATTGACAGAGGGTAGTAATCTTACCGTAATAAATTAGGTTTATATTTTCTTATATAATAAATTATGGATTAAGTTATGGGCTCCAAGTATTTAAATTCATTTTTGTAACCCATATTTACTTGTACGGTATTTAAGAAAACTTGTCAAAGGTACTGACAGTCTGAGTGTAACTTTCAGAAGACTGAATTTTTTGTAGCTTGGTTTGGTGTCCTAAGACAACATCTTTTTTGTTATGTATGTAACCATTTTAAAGTTTTAAGTACAAGATTGTATATAAGACATACAAACATTTCAATCTAGTTATAAGCAAAACATTTTTTTAATATAATATTATCCTATTTAATGTTACATTTAGAGTAGCCTTGTTAGGAATTGGTAAAACTTCTCACAAAACAAAATATTAGCAATGATAGTGAATATCAAAGGAAATAGTTTATCGTTAGTTTAATTGATCTTAGAGTACATATGACTGACTTAAGAGGCAGATTTCTAGTATTCCTACAATAAGGAAGTTTATTCCTAATTAGTGATTTCTAGAAACTAAGGTAACAGAAAATGTCACATTTCTCAATGTAAACTTTAACTTAGAGAGATGGGAGGTCAGTTAAAATGATGTTGACAATTTTTAATTTTCCTTAAAAACATGGGAAAATACTTTGTAGAAAGTATACAGGACTGTTTAAATAACAAGCTGTGAAATTAAGGGTGGGGGGAAGAGAATATCCGTTAAGATGCCTTGTTCTGCCTTTAGTTGTTTATTTAATAGCAGCAAGAAGTGATTATATACATTTTGCTCAGTTACATAAACCATTAAATTGCTGCAATTTCCAAAGGGTCACTTCAGCAGAATCGGGTCATTTGTAGGACAGCATGTGATTATTTAAAACCAATTTGAAAATGATAAATGAGAATTTGCAGATCCACAAATAGTTTTACCAAGGAGTCATTATACCACTGTAGGCAAGTAATTGTGCTGGTATGGACATATTTATTTACATTTAAAATTTAGGTATAGCACTTTAGCAGTTAAGAAAAAGTATTGGGTTGGCCAAAAAGTCTGTATGTTTTGTTTTGTTTTGTTTTTTTCATAAAATAAAAGATGCATTTTTTCATTTTCAACAATAACTTTATTGATTGGGAGATTTTGAGTATGTTAGCTATCTCCCTCATGGTACAACATTGGTCATTCTCAATTATTTTCTCAATTTGATTGCTATCAACTTCAACTGGTTGACTTGACCATGCAGCATTGTCCAGTCAGAAACCTTTAAGACAAAACTTCATGAGCCACTTCAGACACTTCCGATCATTCACAGCACCTTCTCCGTACAATGCACAAATCTTTCTTGAAATAATAAAGCATTATAGATATGTTCAGAAGGTATCCAGCCATGTAATATGAAAAAGAGACATTTATTGAAAAAGATACAAAATCCACGAAACATTGTACATGAGACAAGAACACCTCAGTCCCCCTCAAAGTGGGCACCTTGGGACCTTACACAGTTCTTCTCCTAATCTCCATCAGCTGCCCTGTCATATTTTCCTGAATCTTATCAATGGCCTGAAATATCTTCCCTTTCAAAGGTGATTTTAGTTTGGGGAAAAGCCAGAAGTCGCAGGGCACCAAATCTGGGCTGTAGGGGGCTGAATCACCTGGGTGATTTATGTTTCACCAAAAACTCAACACAAAACATGATACATGAGTGGGCATGTTGTCCTGATGAAGCTGCCAATCACCAGTTGCCCATAGCTATGGCCTTCTGTTTTACCTGGAAGTTCCCATGGAGGAATGTGCAAGCTTAATGCAAAATTTGATGCAGATTTGTTGCTCTACTTGCTCAGCCATTTTGAATGTGATGGCCGCACAGTACACATACTCCTTCAACAGCATCTACTGCCCCTACTGGCTAGTACAGTGAAGTCATCATTGTTCATGCATATGCATGCCAGTCCCTCTCCTTGGCTGCCAGGTTACATAGGTGTCATGCAAACTGTTCTTCTTATATTAATAATAGCTGGACATTTTGTGGGCAGAACTTGTATGATAAAAATGTTGCTTATTTTCTTCCAACTTCAATATTAAAATAGCTACACAAAAATTAATCAGTTTTGATAAGTTTTTTAAGGCATGCTGATATGATGGCTGTCACAATACAGTCTAAAAAATGTTTTGAATGAAGTTAAAAACAGGGGCCCTGGATGGTGGCATAGGGGCCCTGGCCGGTGGCTCAGTGGAAAGGTACTGGCATGTGAACCCAAAGGTCACTGGTTCAATTCCCAGCCAGGGCACATAACCAGGTTGCAAGCCAGGTCTGTGGCTGGGGGCAGGTGAAAGGCAACCAAATATTGATGCTTTGTCTCCCTCTCTGCCTCTCTTCCTTCCCCTCTCTCTAAAAATAATAAATAAAAATCTTTAAAAAAAACAACTAAACTTTTTTTTTTTTTAAAGACTTTATTTATTATTTTTAGAGAGAGGGGTAAGGGGAAAGGCAGATAGGGAAAGAGACATCAGTGCATGATTGCTTTTCACCTGCCTCCAGCCACAGACCTGGCTGAAGACCTGGCTTGCAACCTGGTTATATGCTCTGGCTAGGAATCAAACCAGTGACCTCTGGGCTTGTAAGCTGGCACCTATCCACTGAGCCTACTAGCCAGGGCCTAAGTGAACTTTTTGGTCAGTTCAATATTTTAGAACTTTTGTAACTTTCCTACTATTTTCATAATTTTATTGGCCCATTTTAAAGACATTTTGGTATTTTTAATAAAGGAATGGATAATCAGCTTTTCTGAGACTTGAATTTATTTATACATGTATTTTGCTTCAGAAAATTTAGTGAATATAAATACACATACATAAATGAGCATTTTATGACCTAAAATATTTCATTTATTCATGACTTTTTTATTTATATATTTGACATATTGCTTTGGAAAAAAATTAGTGAATATATACATCTTCACTAATAATTGTATCACATTGTCATATATACATATGTATATATATTCACTAATTTTTATAGCAAAATACAAAATATGTATATCAAATATTACTCTATTGCATTATACACTATACTTATATTTGATGCCATTATGTTATATACATCATATATAATAAAAATAAGATGAAGTTCAGTTGTATAAATTACAATTCATAGTACAAAGTTCACTTATGGATAACCATTTACCATTGGTAAAAATTTCACATCTCTCTCATTTATTTATCATTCATTAAACATATTTACTGAGGACCTGCTATGTGCTAGTGACTTTGCCATGGGCCAAGTTTTTAATTATGGCATAGTTTTAATTATGACATTGTGAATGTAATTAAATGAGAGATTCTTTCAGTTATCAAATATGACTGTGTATTAGGGAGGTTATGTTCCAATGAAGACAAAGTGTGTATACCTGATGGAACTTTTAAGAACAAAGTTTCTTTCTCACCCATAAAATGTGCCTGTTGTATACCTTACTGGCCTCCACCTGTCTTTGCTCTGGGACTGGACAACTGTCACAGGGTCTAGGGAAGGTCACTGTGTTACAAGAGAGGAGATAATCTATGCTGAAGTGAGACCGGCTGTGATGCCCACATGTCACTGGCCAAAGATGTGTTCCTTCTAATCTCAATAGACCGGGGTGTGAATAACACGACAGTCTACTTCAGATGGGTACCTGATGTTTTGTTATTTTCAGATAAAAGTTGAGTCCTAACAATGCTGCTATAACTGTAAAACAAAAGAAACTTCTCTTTTTATGAATCACTCATAGTTCCATTTTTGTGGTAACAGCAGATTCCATTTCTTTTTCTTTTAGAGACTTAAGTAACAACCGAATAAGCACCCTATCTAATCAGAGCTTCAGCAACATGACCCAGCTCCTCACTTTGTGAGTGTGAAAGTGTGGTTCTGAGTTTGTTATTGAGTCACTGGACAAATTGCATTTTCTAGGCATTGGGCATTCCTGGTAAACAAGATAGAGAGCATCTCTGCCTGCAGGGAATGGAAATATTGTCGGGAGAAAAGAAAGAATTCCTCAACAAGCCAACAAATACAGGCATTGCAAAAAATGCCGAGTCTATAAAAGACAACGGAGAATAATTGATACTTGCGGTGGGGATGGGGGAGATCCTTAAGCGAACATCTGGAGAAGGTCATCCCCTGGGTGGGCATAGTTCAGGCATCAGCACCCTGCAGAGGTGGGAGGCATCTGGGACTGTACTTAGGAAATAAATAGGTGGTATGAGTGACAGAACTCACGTATTTCTAAAAATATTACGTGTCATTCTTCTCAATTTACAAGATGCTAAAATACCCCTTCTATCAACTGCCTGGTTTTAAAAATTGCATTGTGCCTTTTGGGGAAACCTGAGTAAGGCAAGTTGGCTTCTGTGCTTTCAGGATTCTCAGTTACAACCGCCTGAGATGCATTCCACCTCGGACCTTCGATGGATTAAAGTCTCTTCGACTGCTGTAAGCATCTTATGTTCAACAAAGTTAATCTTTTCTCAGGAATTGGGTTTATGTAATGATTTACCTGCTCTGCTGATTCTTGGGTGTTTCCAGATACATGCATTAGGATTTACTACAAATTTGAAAAGTTGTATCTCACTGTGTGATTGCTCAACAACATTGATTTGCACCATATACTTTTCACTTCTGTAATATTTGTTCTGCTGTAGTTGTTTATCTGACAACATGCAACACTTAGATGTATGTCTTAGAGAGAGCCAACTAATTCTGAAAGAAATGTAGGAAATTAAACTCTTCTACAGATGACATAATATATGAATTTTGAAGTGCACGAGATCAATATGATTCTCAACTCCAATACTCTCCCCACGAATTTACTGTTATACAGTTAACATTCTTTTCAGTTGCTCCCCATATATACATTTGGCTTTATATGATGATATAGATATGCCCCTGGCTTACATAAAATTTAAAAACCATAAATAGAACTTGTTCTTCTGCCTCTTCACTCTCATAACTTTTACTTCCAAATTTATGTTATTCTGTACAGCATTCTAAAGAACATCTTACACATTCACTTTGGTGCAAATGTGCTAGCTAGTATTTCAGCAGGATTTGCAGTGGGAAGTTACTGTCAAGTATATTGGGAGAAGACCAAAAATAATTGTCGTGTTGTCCTTCAAGCAAGATTCTGTCAATTTATAGGTTTATTTTTTCCACCTCTTATTTAATGGAGTGCCTGTTTTAAAGCACTCTTGCAAATATTGGATGTTATCAATACTTTAATTTTTGTCATATGATAAATGGGACTTTATTTTCCATTTCTGTTTTAATATGCAATTCCAATTACTAGAGCATTTGGATATATTTTGTTTATTGAACATTTGTGCTGCTTGATCTATGAGCCTGATCATATCATTTCCTAAAAGTATTGGACACTTTTCTTTTCCTTATTAACAGGCACTTTTTTTTTAAGATTGTATTTATTATTTTCAGAGAGAAGGGAAAGGAGAGAGGCAGAGAGGGAGAGAGGCATCAATGTATGGTTGCGTTTCACCTGCCTCCAGCTGGGGACCTGGCTGGATGCCTGACTTGCAACCTGGTTATGTGCCCTGCCTGGGAATCGAACCAGCGATTCCTTTGGGTTCGCAGGCTGGCACCTTATCCACTGTGCCACCAGCCAGGGTTTAACAGACACATCTTTATGCATCTAACCCTTGGCTCAAAATTTGCCGGTCTTTTCATGAAGGAATTATTCCTTGTGTCTTATATGTGTTGCAAATATTTCCTATTATGTCCCTTAGATGTTATCTTTTGTGCTATGAATATATTTTACATTGTAAAAAACTTGTCACACCTTTTCATTGTGATTTCTGAGTTTTATGTAGTGCTTTCATTTACTACATTTTAGTTTTAGTTTTAGTTTTACATTTAACTCTTCAGTCTAGAATTTATTTTGCCTATGATGTGAAGTAGGAACTAACTTCTTGCTTTCCAAAATAGATACCCACTTGTACCAAGACTATTTATTGAATAGACCATCTTGTCTGCACTGAGTTAAAATGCTTATTATAAACTGAAGTTTCATACATGCATGGAGATTTTACTAAACTCTCTGAATTCTAGGAAATTTAATTTTGCTTTTCTTGCTTTTAGTTCTTTACATGGAAATGACATTTCTGTTGTGCCCGAAGGTGCTTTCAATGATCTTTCTGCGTTATCACACCTGTGAGTACCTAGTTCATGATGTGGGTGTGAGTGTAAAACTGTCCCTGACAAGTGAGTTTGGAACTCAAGTTCTCTGCTTCCCCTTTTATTGTCACATCTTAACATGTGCTTGGTTCCATCTTTAACAAAAAGGTAAAAATTTTCAATGTAGATATGGTGCACTCCACAAGATAGCCTTAATTGATTATTTTTACCCTTACCACACCCCCTTCCACCATTAGCTGAACGTTTTTTCTTACAAACATGGCTTACCCAACTTCCCAACTCATGCATTTTCTCTTGATATACTCTGATTCTAGAATATTGGCTCCCCTTTAATTCAGCCTCTTTAAATCCTGCTTTTCTAAGTCATGCCCCAATTGTCACCTCTTCCATGAAGCCTATCCTGATTTGCTGAAACAGGATTCATTTATTTAGCAGTTATCACTCAACATTGACTATGGGCCAATGAACAAATAAATTAGACTGAATTCAAGACTTTACAGTGCGGTAGAGGGAGATAACCAAATCCTCATATTGGGTGAAATGTTTTTCTGTTATGTTTTGTCATAGTTGCCATTTGTACCTCCATATTTCTAGGAAATACAATTTAATATAGAATAAATGGGGTCCAAGAAGTCATCTGGGTCAAATTCCATCATTCCGTTATTTTTAGTTGTATGTGAAGACCATGGACAACCCAAAAGAACGTTAGGGGAACAGTCCCAGAATCCAAACCCTTCTTAAGTCAGGCTGAATTGGCATCCTCCAGGAGTTCTCTGCTCTAGGTTAAGTATCAATGTCAGTTGGTTCCCCGTTCCCAGAAGAAGTTGCGTGCCCTGTTCCCTCTTGGCTTTGCCCTTCTCCCCAAAACCTACCAAATCCCAAGAAGATAAAGATGTGTAGAAAGTTGAGAAAGGGGGATAGGTAAAGGATAGGAGATAGTCATCAATCATGCTACATGTGAAATTGCCCTATGGGGGCTGTGTTGTCGATGTCGGTTATTGTATGTCTGGCTATTTGGTGCCTACCGTGATTGTTCCTTCCACTAACCTATTAGGTGCCAGGAGGCAAGATCTTCATGTTTCTCATAGTTGAGCCCCAGTTCCTACTCAAAGTTGACCTGAGGGCCACTCCTCTGAAATACTACAGGATGTCAGTTGCCTGAGATGCAATGATAATGGAAACTAGTACACTCCTCAGGGGTGTAAGATTGTGCTGCTGTCTGGCAGAGCATGCAGTATAAAGAATGGAAATAAGGAACATACTGACAGTGACCAGAGGCGGGGGGGAGAGGGGGAGAAGGGGGAAAGAAGGGGAAGAGTTTAGTCAAGGAACTAGTATAAACGATCCATGGACATGGACAACAGGGTGGGGATTGACTATGGGAGGGGGGATGGGCGGGTAGGGCAGGGGAGAATAATGGAGGGTGGGGACAGCTGTCATACAACAACAATAAATTAATTTTTTTAAAGAGAAGAAAAGAAGGAAGCAGCCATCTGTGAGCATTAAGGCGATGAATCAGAAAAGGCTGCTAGGAAAAGTGTTGCTTGGACTGAGCAGAATGTTCCTTTACGTGACCACCCACACTGGGGAGGGTATTTTGAATCCTCTCTGTCATATGCTCTCTTCAGTCATGGGTTTAATTTATGCCTTTGTCCTTTACTCCCTAGAATACGAAGATCGCTGCTCTATTCATTCTTTCTTTTGTAGCCCCTGACATACTAAGGACTTAGGAAAGGCCATCAAAGATGAAAGCAAATGACTCAAAAACATCATTTCACTCACTCATAATGTGGAAGAAGGTTTTGAATCTGACACATATATGAACATAACATTTACTCCTATTTTTGGTTAGATTTGGCATTCAAATTATCATTCAAAATAGTCAATATAGACTATTATGATTTTACGAGCATATTTTGCCAGTTTTCTAATAAAAGAGTAAGATTAAGTTTTCTTAGACTGTAGACCTAAAACTGTAGACCTAAAAATTAACCTAACCAGAGGTTAATTATCAATCAGAATTAAACAGTTTTTAAATGCTACTTTATGTATCTCTTGCCATTTTACAAACCCCTTGATTTATTTCTTTGGCCTCAGTTTCTTCATCTATAACATGGGTTATTAATAATAAAAGAGGTGCCATTTTGGATCAAATGAGGGAATTTATGTGAACAAATGATGTAGCATAGTTCTGGCCTATTGAGTAATGCAGTACATGTTGGTTCTCGTATTGATTACTTTTCCCACCATCAGCACTGCCGATGTGAACAGAGACCAAAGTTCTAAATGAAACCCTTGTAAAGGACTAATGACCCAACTCAAGTTAACTCGGCTCTGGTGAACCAGCTATATGCATCTTTATTATTTCATGCCCATTCTTCTCTTTGTACTTTTGTCCTTACTGGATCTTTACCCTGAAACACTCTTCTCAGCTTCTCCTGCCTGTTTGGTCACCTCAAATCTTAGACATTTTTAAACACCGGTCCCCCAGAGGACTAGCCTTGGTTCATAGTCAGCTTCTAAATAAATATTTCTGCTAGAGCATTTCTAAATGAAACGTATGACACATACGAGTGTATGTTGCAGAAAAAGTTTTCTGGAGTTAAAAATAATGTGGTTTTTCATACTTGGGCCCCTACAACCTAGCGTGGTGTTGGTGGCAGGGGGTGTTCTCCTTAAATATTTGGCAAATAAGGATGTGTTGATCTGCACCCAATACAAGCCTGCCTCTGCAAACAACAGGGGACTGTCTAAATTTCAGGTCATTGTTAACACACGTGGCAACTCACGAAATCCCGATTGCTCACCATCAGGAAAAAGGGGGACTCCCTAGTGCCACCATTTTCTTCTAAATTGTTTTTGTCAGTAAATCTATGGGGGTTTTCTACCGAGCATCACTTCTTGTTCCCTTTTCCAAAATAATACTGTCATACGTGTGCACGCGTGTGCACGCACACTTCTGTTTTCCAGCGCTATTGGAGCCAACCCTCTATACTGCGACTGTAACATGCAGTGGTTGTCTGACTGGGTCAAGTCAGAATACAAAGAACCAGGCATCGCTCGCTGTGCCGGTCCGGGTGAAATGGCAGACAAACTGTTACTCACAACTCCCTCCAAAAAATTTACATGTCAAGGTATGTTTTTTAATCCTGTGCGTCTCCGTACATTAAAATTCCACTGTGTCCATTTCAAGAGAATACCATTTGCCACTGGATTTTACAGGTAGTGCTGAGAAGCCCCAGGAACTAATTGCTATTTCTGCCCACACTCGGGCAAGACAGTGCGGGTACCTGAGGTGCCCAGGTACAGAATGGGGCTTTTCAAATAAATTGCAGAAATAGTTCGTTGGAAATTACTGTTTTCTTTAAAATGCATGAAGAAGTGAAGAGTATACAACTTCTGGAAATTCCTCCCATAGCTTCTAACAAGTGAAATATTTTGCTTTTGCCTTGTCTGAATGTGTGCCCGGCTTCTAGGGGTGCCAGGGCCCTGTGGCTTCCTGATACCAGGTAAGGAAATGAAACCCAAGTGTCAGGATTAGCCCTGCCCGCTGGCCTCTTGTGCTGCCCTCTTCCCAATGATGTTGGTTTTCTTCCTTCCTGTGTCCCTTCTCCCCCTTTGTTTTATGTATCTGTGGATTCAAAATAGCATCTTAGAAACATTTTTCTTATTAGAAAAATAGCATATGCCCAACGTAGAAAAATCTAAAGAATACAATGTAAACAGCCAGAAATTCTTTCTGCGAAAACTAAAATGAACCATTAATCCCAACACCTAGAAGTAACCACTATTGACCTTGTTTTGTATATTTTTTATGTTTACCAGTCAAATGTTTGGATTTAGATTTTTTGAACAAGATTTTACTCATTAGTTTTAGAGAGAAGGGCAGGGAAGGAGGAAGAAAGGGAGAAAAATATCAATGTATGGTTGCCTTTCACCTGCCTCCAGTTATTGACCTGGCTGGAGACCAGGTTTGCAACCTGGTTCTGTGCCCTGGCTGGGAATCGAACCAGCGACCTTTGGGTGTGCAGGCCTGTGCCAATCCATGAGCCACACTAACCAGGGCTGGATTTAGATTTTTTTACCCAATGTGGAATAGGTTACCATTCTTTTTTTTTTTTTTTTTTTTAAGATTTTATTTCATTATTTTTAGAAAGAGGGGAAGGGAGAGAGGCAGAGAGGGAGAGAGACATCAATGGATGGTTGTGTTTCACCTGCCTGCAGCCACAGACCTGACTGGAGACCTGGTTTGCAACCTGGTTATGTGCCCTGGCTTGGGAATCGAACCTGCAACCTTTGGGTTCGCAGGCCGGTACCTTATCCACTGTGCTACCAGCCAGGGCACTACTCTTAATTTATAGATTTTTCAAGAAGGCCATCCATAATTACTACTTGTAGGAAATCCTTGTAACTTCTAAATGTACAATCTGCTAATGTTCCTTAAACGTGTTGCATGTATAACTAAATCCTAGGTGTTGCGGAGCATGCAGAAGTGTGTGCCATGGTGCCTTCCAAGGCTTTCAAGCCTAGCTGAGAAGATAAGCCTCCGACCTATCCTGGGCTAGAGGCCAGGTTCACCATTCAGCAGTTACATAACTTTAATCGTTTATGTACCTTCCGTCTTGGTGTTCTCATACATCAGCAGAGAGCAGAGACGATGCTTGTACCGACCTGAAAGAGTTTTAGATTAGGTGGGATCATTATAAAAAGCCAGTTTCGTAGAAACAAAGAATAGAATGGTGGTTACCAGGGGCTGGGGGAAAGGGAAAGTGGGGAGCTGTAGTTCAAAGTGTTCAAACTTTCAGTTATAAGAGTAAGTTGTGAGGATGGAGTGTTCAGTGCAGTGACAACAGAGAATAGTACAATACTGTACACTTCATAGTTGCTGAGCAGACCTCAAGCATTCTCACCACACACAGAAATGTTAACTCTGCAAGGTGAGAGATGTGTTAATTATCTGAACTCCACAATATGTTTATATATTCAGCCATCGTATAGTACACTTTAAATCTATACCATCACATTTGCCATTTATTCCTCAATAAAGTTGGAAAAACAGATTTGATATAACATATGTAAAACATGTTACCTTACACAAAGGAAGCTACTAATGTATTATTACAACACTTTGAAAGACCAACAAAAAATGATGAGGGACTCTCCATGATTTATTGATTAAAGGAGGAATTTTCAAAAAGTGTATTTCTGCCAAATATTTTTAACTTGGCATCTAACGCTTTTTTCCGTAGCTATAAATTATTGCAAAAGATGTCATTTGCAGGGTACTGTAAAGTTTGACATTTTAGAACAAAACTCTTCTGTTATTCTTTTGAATGCATTTGGTGGAATCTAAATATAACAGCTAATTTTAAAAGACAAAAACATAATCTTTCTTTTATCTTTTTCCTCGAACTTATGCTTTTCTCCTTGAATTCCTGTATCCAGTACCTCAGAGAATGGTATCATTGTTCGTTACAAAAAATATATATAAATTATTTAAATTTTCTGCCACCAAGAATCTGTGAGTTTTTAAACATTTCTTTCAACCAAGTTATTTCCACTAATGCTTGAGTAGTTGATTGGGACAACATAATTATTCATCCATGTTCTAATATTGTTATTGAAAATTGAAAACAGAAGTTATTGGAAATAACTCTCTAGGATTATGTGCATTGATTGCATGAGACTTTGCAAATAATCAATATTTTAAATTGCCCTTTGTGATGCCAGCTATTCGTTTCCCTGGGCCAGTGCCCCATGGTGCATTTCTGGGCAGAGAGGTACACCCTTCTTTGTAAAGTGGAGATGATTGTCAAAGGGAAGGAGAAACTGGCATAAACACTTACTCTTAGGAATGTTATTGGGCAGAACAGTTTTAGAAAGATTATGTGGGGGAAGCTGGGAAACTGCAAATTGATTCCATTACACCTTCCTGTGCTCAAGGATACTCTTTTTTTTTTTTTTTTTTTTTTTTAATGCTAGTGATTATCTGTATTTCTTAAAGCTTAGAGTTTCTTGGAGATGTTCTTTTGAAATCATAACACCATTTGTAAAAGCTACATACTTCTATTCCATTCTTTGAGTATCCTAGTTTCCATTTACTTATTCAATGTTCTCAGAATTCAAATGCATGCACGTATGAGGGAGGACCCCAAAAATCCTGAAATTTATTTATAAAATATCTTGTACTTATACTTGCACATTTAAGCTTTAGTCATCCTCAAAGTACATGTGATATAATACACCAATCGAGACATTTTTTTCAACTGCACAAAGTGGTTTTTGAACTTGTCAATTTTGATCCCTTTTAGTGCTTCTTAAGTTTTTTATTTCATCTTTTCCACATCAGCAAAATGTTTCTCTCTGAGGATTTTTTTTTTAATCTGGAGAGACCATTTATAAGATATTAATGCATATTTTTAGGATTTTCACCCCCTATCATCCTGTTACCATCTTCACCCCTCCAATGAATCTAGAGAGATACTAGCAGCTCCCAGCTTGCTGATTTCCATGGCATTTTGTACTATTTGCTTTCTTTTTACCCTAAACAGTGCTCCTTCTTGTGTAGTCTCTTTGCCTTTCTTCATTCTTCTTACCCATTCTGTAATATTGATTTGCCTAGGGTTCTCTCCTTAACCCATTTCATTGATTTCAACCTCATGGCTTCAGATAGCTAACTATGACTTTTTTTATGTATGTCAGATTCATAGTCTCATTCGCTCAGTAAATTCCTCTCCCTTGATGGCTTGTAGAAACTGAAAACATGTTCAAAAATATACATTCACATTGCCCACATCCTCTTACCAGTGCATTCTGTAGTTGAATCAAATGTGTCTAACTGCTGAACTGTAATTTTTTTCTAGAAACTCAAGCATTTCACTTGGCTTTGAACCCTGAAAACGTTGCCTAGTTCCTGGCATAAAACAAACCCTCAACAAATATTTGATAATTAAATGACGATAAAAAGTTAAAGTATGTTATTGCTATCTATGCTTAAGACATGCAATAATATAATTGCAAATGTCGAGTTTTTGGTTTTCAGTAAAAAAAAAAAAAAAAAAAAAAAAGAAGCTCTTCTTAATTAGGCCAAACCTTGAATAACCCCTACCTACAATTTTTCTGAGTTGTTTTTGACATATCTCAGACTCCTTACAAGGTCAGTGCTAGAGGAATTTGTTATTTGATTCATGTTTCCCAGGGATGCCAGAATGAAGGCAGACTCTGGGATACAGTTAGAAATTTGTGGGCAGCTTTTAGTCATAAATCAAAGTGAGATACAATTCTCAGTGGGTGGCAATATTGGTGTCAGGTGCAGAGCTAGTGATTTGAGTCAAGTAAGCAAGTCTGCCTACAAGCTTTAATGGATTTGAGGTCCGGCAGTTCTTCCATTAAAGATTAAAGTAACTGACAAAGACAAATTGTTAACCAAACTTTCTTCTCATTTTCCCTTTGAATTATTAAGCTAAACACACCTCCAGTCCAGATAGCTGATGCTAGAAGGCTCTCTTAAATCAAGAACAAAACTTCAATCAGTCTATTTAGCCTAGACTGGCCTCTTTCACTTCAGTGACGTTAGTAAAAACCTATATCCCTGGAGCTAGATTGCTTATCACACATCTTATGAGGGCAATTGCTTTGGAAATACCTGAACAGTTCTTGGAACCAGTTTACCTTGGGAAGGAGGAAAGACTGAAGATCAGCAAAGTTGCATTGAATTAAGCCATAGTTGCCTAATTGAATAGAATTCAAGAAGAAAGGATAGGGTCTGCTTTTCAGTGCGATACTGTTATCTAATTTTTTAAGATTTTAAAAATTTATTATTTTTAGAGAGGGGGAAAAGGAGAGAGGCAGAGAGGGAATGAGACATCAATGTATGGTTGCCTTTCACCTGCCTCCAGCTACGGACCTGGCTGGGGACCTGGCTTGCAACCTGGTTATGTGCCCTGACTGGGGAATCAAACTAGTAACCTTTGGGTTCGCAGGCTGGTGCCTTATCCACTGTGCCACCAGCCAGGGCCTTAGACTGTTATTTCTGGTGGTTGGCCGTACTTGATTTACTCGTCAAAGTTGCCGTCTTCAAAATACAAAATCTAACTCTGTGTGTTGGTCCCCAATGGGTAATGCCTTCTCAGTGCCCACTTCCATTCCCCCATGGTTTTAAAAATAAGAGCTCCTACATTTTCCCCAAATTTGAGCAGCTCCTGATATAGACAGAAGGATTAAATGGCCAGTGGTAATGTGCCCATGTCTGTGTTAAACTGAGGCAAACAAGCAGAGGGAGGTGGTGTTTCTCCTCTTTGGTAAACCACACTTGTTTCCCCCCATCACCCTACCTTCTTGGAAAGTCCAGGACAACCATCAGAACTTGTTGCGGCTCTGTGCTAGCTCTCACAATTCTCCATGCTCAAACATTCATTAGCATCTCCTGGAATGCTGACAACAAGTCCTTGAGGTGGCTGCCATCATTCTCCTAATGCCACTCACTTCCATGACACATCTAGGTTGCTGATTTGGGCTGATGGATTCAGGTATTCTGTCCTCCATGACCACACATTATGCTAAAAGACTTTTCTGTCCCTGTCCCTGGACATTTTCCTTCCACCTGGGACGAATCAAGTTTGCAAAATTCTCCAGGTACTGGCTTACTTCTAGGGAGCTGTGCAAACTCTTCCCCATTTCAGTTTGACTTTATTTTTAGCTTCTCCCTTTAACTCTGATACCATCTCCTTATTATAGAAACACATTATAGATGTCTTTCCCCTTGAATAAGAGCTTCACAGGAGAGAATCTTGTAGAAAATGTCCTGGGTGGAAAACGAATCTTAGGAAGTTGAAGACAAACAGAAGATAGAAGACAGCCTTCAAAGAGGAGCAAAATATGGGCGGGAGGATGATGAGAGGAATGAACCAGGTAGAAGAGATCATTGACCCCTGAACAAATGAGTTGGAACTGTGTGCATCCACCTATATATGAGGTTTTTTTCACAATAAATGCCTATATTGTTTTCTGTCTGCAACTGGGAGTCTGAGGATGCAGAGAGCAGGCTGTATGCCTTGACCTACCCATTTTATGTAGGGGACTTGAGTGTGTCTGTGCATTTGGACATTGACTGGAGATCCTGGAACCAATCCCCCATAATTACTGAGAGAAATTTAAGTTTGGGGAGAATCAAAATTACATATGGATTTTCAACTGCTTGGGGTTCAATGCCTCTAATGCCTGGGTTATTCAAGGGTTAACTGTAGTTCCAACAGATTTGAATATACAAATACAAAGGTTTAGATAAACTGTAGATATATAAATCACATTAGAAGAAGGATGTTTAGCTAGCTGGATTTACAATCAAAATAAATCAGGAAAGGGAATTAAGATATTTGGACATATTACAGGATACTGCTATTAACATGGAATTTATAGAGCTTACAAACAGCTTTTAAATTTCCCCTTTCTCAAATCTGAGTGCTAGAAATAAAAAAATTATTATTGATATGCTGATTTTCAAAGAAGGATATTTTAAAATGACAAGCAAATAGGATGGTAACCATTGTAATCAACTTTACTAGCCTGAAGGAGTTTGAACTCAATATTTTTCTATATTCCCCAATCTTGATATTGCCAAAGCAGTTCATGGATTTAAGAAATTGTCAAAAGAGACCTGTATACATAGTAAACCAGATTACTTTGATTTCTTTAGCTAAACTGAATATATTTAAGGGAGCAATGATCTCCCTTCATATTCCAATAAGAATTTCCAGCTAGGAAATGAGCAGCATTAGCTCTATTGGAAACCAAAGTAGAGAAATTAGATAGTGCTTATTAATCAGATATGGTTCAGTGGATATTTATTAAATAAATCTTGACTGTTTGTTAATTTGGACAGGGAACTATTTCAGCCTGGCAATTTTGTCACCTACATACTCCGTTAAGATGTTCAAAATGTATCCATGAACCCTGCTATTTTTTTTCCTGAAAGTCTCTAGCTTCTCATTTAAATAATCAAACATAATTTTTGAAAAATATCACAGTCCATAGAATAAACTTAGAAACTGTCAGCCCTGAACTCCTCTATTCAAACCAGCCTTACAAGGTTGAAAGCACAGAAATAGATAAAAAGACAATTTTTATCAAGGTCTTGGAAAGTGGCCAGATGGATGTGTCCAGTCCTCGAGTTTGCTGACATACCGTTTTGCTGGGTGTGCATTCTTTAGCCATTTTAGCCTAAGCCTTTGTTCAAAATTAGATTTTTTTTCTAGCCTAGCTAAGCGATCTAGGACCAGTTAGGTATTTCTGTTGCTGATTGTAGTAAGCATGGTAACTTCAGCAAATACAAAGTCCTTTATTGCGGACTATGACATTAATTTAACTTGCAGCTTTAACTAACTGCCACCATTCATTTCAGCAATATTCCTAATAGCTAAATCTTTGTCCTTAATTGATAAATAAGTTGGGAGGGGTGAGAAATTGAATTTCTGTGGAAATCATTTCAGTGTTAATTGCAGAAATTTTTCAGCTGTAATTTGATGCAGAGACTGCATTTGTTATTTTGGTTGCCAAGAAGCACGAAAGAGACATTGGCAAGGTCCCCTAATGACTGAGGGGTTACTAGAAGCAGACACTATGCTTTCTCATTACCATGATGATCTGCAGAGCTGCCGTCCATTTCAAGTGTTTTAAAAGAAAGAGAGGCCTCTATAGTTTAGGTTTTTCATGAATAGACAAACCGAATCATACAGAGGACTACCCTGGATTAGATTTTACCCCCAAACCATTATACATGAATGGGTTGGCACTTACCCAGGTGAGGGAATGCTCTGCTCTGCTGTTTTTACGACCCTACCCCCTATCACACAGGAGACTAAAATCTTACAAACAAACTCGAATCTGTAGAGAAGTGGAAGGCAGTTTATAGGAGCAGAAGTCACACAACTGCTGGGGTGGAGGTCCCTTAGAAGGTCACAGCAGTGACGGTAAAGGAGAAGTGTGGTACACAAGTGACTGGCCGCTTAGGCGGAAATGATGCGTGATCAGACGTGCAGCCGGACTGACAGCTGCTGCTTCAATGAGGATGAAGTATTTCAGACAGACTACTGACAGCGGGAACAAAATTAAACTATTTGTATTTTTCTACATAAAGATGTCACCTTGGCAGAGTGTCTTCGTCTGACAGTTGCCAAAAGGCAGTCCAGGGAGCTCTTGCCAGCAAGGCTCAAAGCCGCATCGGGGAAATGTGATTTTTTTTTTTCTTTTTTTTTTTGGAGGACAGTCCTGTTACTACACAGTAGCCATTTACAGAACAAGTACGTGTGACCGAAGGAAAACGGCTGCAACTGAATCGGCATTTAATCCAAGCCTATTATAGAGTCACGTTTTGGGGTTTTTGTTTTATTTTTGTTGTTGTTGTTGTTTTGAATGTATTTGCCAAAAGAGGGATTGCAAGTAGAGACTGTTTCAATGGGAAGTCCTTCTGGGAGAGGAAGATAGAGAAATGTCCCCCATTGCGTGCTAATGTGCTAACAGACTGAACCAGAGGACGTGAGGGAGGGAATAACAGAGGCTGCACTTTGGGTTTATTCCCATATGCATGAGCGTGGGGTGGTTTTGTGTCTCCTAGAAGAACGTAATGCTTTTGAACTCGTGTTTTCAGGGCAGGGGCATACTATTTTACATTGAATTGCTGAGTTTATAATTTAGCTGATGAGGTTCTCCTTATTCATAAAATCCACCCACCCCTCTCCCAGCACGCATGCCCACGTATACTCACACAGAGAGACCTGCACACAACCAGCCAGTCCTCTTTGGGATGGGTAACAGGTATGTCCATGAGTTCAAGGGGCCATCAGCTGCTGTGGAACTCAACCACAGAAGCTGGTCATCCATAAAGGGGCTGAGCCTATGACATTGGCATCATTAGCATTCGATGCCAACCACTTAAATCAAAACTTAGAGTCCCACCCTGATGGCAGAAGAGTCTCACTATCCCTCCCAATGACAAGACCCTCCGTTACATTCTCGGACATAATATAACAATGCTGGTGTCTGGCTTTGTCCTGGAGGAGCCTTACCTACAGCTATGAGACCAATAACTTCTATACAAAATGCCCTGTCACATCAAGGCACTGAAATAATTTTAAGTGAACTAAAATTGCATGTTTTTAATTAATTTTAGGTCCCGTGGATGTGACTATTTCAGCTAAGTGCAATCCCTGCTTATCAAATCCTTGTAAAAACGATGGCACCTGTAACAATGACCCAGTTGACTTCTATCGCTGCACCTGTCCATATGGTTTCAAGGTAAGTGGAAGCTGTGAGAGGACCCATGATCTGAAAACATGCTTTCTCTGGGTTTTTTTTTTTGTGTGTGTGTGTGTGTGTGTGTGTTATGCTGACAATGGATACTTTCTTTCCACTCACATCTGCTTGGCCATTCCTTCTCCAGGGGCAGGATTGTGATGTCCCCATTCATGCCTGCATCAGTAACCCATGTAAACATGGAGGAACCTGCCACCTAAAAGAAGGAGAAAAAGATGGATTCTGGTAGGTGATTCATTAGTCTATGACGTGCGTCTGAAGGACTGGAGCAAGAAGCAAACATGCATTTTCTTTTTTAAATCAAGGAAGATTATTTTTAAAAGAATGCCAGAAATCTCTTCAGGAGGACAATATGCATGAATCCCTCTCTGAGATATTGTGATATAAAAAACAAATGGAGATGTTATCACATTTTCAGCTCAGGAATATACAAAATCAAGAAATTTAAAAACATACCCATGCACACATTATGGTTAATCAAGTTAGAAGGGGTCAAGACAAAGTAGCGGCTCTATTATGCTAATTAATAGCCAACTAGTCTCCCAATGCATGTCATATATTCATCTGTTATTGTGGGTATAGCTTAAAAGACAATGCATAAGGTCCCACTGAAATGGAAAATTAATGATTCATTTGCAAGCCTCAATATGAGTAGAAAGCCATGCTGTGAACATTTTTAATCGGGGGTTATTTAATCATACAGTACAATTACTTCAGCTGTACTTCATGAATTATGAAATAGAGTTCTTATAATGACACTAATAATTTCACATAAGAATGCTAATGTACTACTAAAGCTTATTAGAAACATCACTTTTTGTAACAAATGGGCTTTATTTCTGCATTCTGTTATGAAATTGTCTCTTTTTCATCAAGGCTTTTCAAAGATTAGTCTAATGCCTATCAAGATGAAATGTACAATGTTTTATAGCAGTGAAAAAATTGCATTTGTTGAAATGTAAAGAGAACATTCACATTTTATAATTGCAAGGAAGACAAAGTTTTACTTTCATTTTTTTTGTTTGTTTTGAGACATCAAGATCATTATACATAGGGTATTAGGTATTATATATTTTTAAACCAGATCCAATTCTGCTTCATTTAGGAATGAAGAAGGATGAATTATTTTATTAAAGCAAAACTTGAGAGTTACACAGAGTAAACTTTGCTTGTGTTTCAGATCTGCAAATATATTGGATTTATTGACTCATAGGACAATGGCACCATTGGCCATTGTGCAGCCAGAATTCATTTCTTTTTTAAATTGTTTCTGATTTGGAGGGTATTACTTTAAATTGATGCTTACAACATGTTATTTAAAAGCATTCTAAAAATCAGTTTCTTGTGGTTAAAAGCTCTGTAATTAATGAGGGTTTTTAGGTTATTTTTCAATATTTAGACCCTATGATTTTAAAATGCAGGCATTTTTCTTACTTATTTTTGTTTTGATTTTTGACTTTCTTCCCCCTTTGGTGTTTAGGTGTATTTGTGCTGATGGATTTGAAGGAGAGCATTGTGAAATCAATGTTGATGACTGTGAAGATAATGACTGTGAGAATAATTCTACGTGTGTCGATGGAATTAATAACTACACATGCCTTTGCCCACCTGAGTACACAGGTAGGAAGAACTGGAAATGCTTAGCCATCAGTCTGTGGTGTATCTGAACACATCACGGGCACTCTGCTGCTGATGTTTAGTAAACCGCTGTATTGTTTAATAAGGGGCAGGTGTTTGAGAAATTAAATGTGATGTAAATAACAGTTGGAGTTAAAGATGTTTTCAGCCAACCCAGTGAAAGACCTACCAAGCAGAGTTAGTGGTTATGCCATTCTACCCAGCAAAAAAGGAGTTACCATACTGAAGCTGTTTGTCTCACAATTGAAAGACATTCCTATACAAAGCTTTTTTCATGTGCTAAGCAACCCACCAATACATGTGTGAAAAGAGGCATTTCTTTACCTATTCAAAACATAATTAAGTATTTGAAATTGTAATCCATACTTATTTCTTCACTAATGAGTGTTTTCCTCTAGTAACTCAGGTTCTGTCAAATAAAATACAAAAGGAAAAACATTAAGCACTTTGAATAATCTTACCAGACCATCACCTTTTTTTCTGACATTTTCTCTCTTGGGATGATAAATCCCATAGGACTATTCAACCTTATTAACGTTGTCCCTGGATAAACCAAGTTGCTATAAAATCAACATCAAGTTTATAACTTAACTATCATATCATAATCTCTATTTTGATTTACTTTTGTGGCTATGAATAAGAAACTGCACAGTAAAACCTTGTTTTCTTAATTAGCCACTTAGTTTTAATATAGGATAGAGAATGTTACTCATTTTATTTGTAAGAAAAAAATGAAGTAATCAATTTTGTTACTCTATTTGAAGTTACCATTTTCATTTTTTCTGGGCATTTTCCATTAATTGCATTTATTTCCAAATAATTTACTCTTGGTCAAGAGTATCAGAGGGTGAAATAACTATGTAAGTGACTAAGGTTAACATCTCTAAGCATGAAAGATGAAATCACATCTGTATGGTTAACTGTCCTGGGGATTTGTTGGGAAAGCATAGAAATTTAAACTTTTATGGGATAGCCAAACTTGGCATTTCACTAAGTACCCTTCTTGAAGGTAAAATGATAGATAAAACAATGGGACTTTGTTTTGTTTTGACACCCAGATACGCCCAAATGCTCTGAAGCTGCCTTTCCATGGCATGGTTTCTTTTATGCCACTGGAGCACCTGATGCCATGTAATGTAATATATGAAGTTTCCAGTAGAAATTTGCGTATGTTTTCTTTGCTAATTTTTCTATTACATACATGTAGTCATTGGCTCCTTCATGGGCAGAATTTGTGCATTCTCTGATATTTTGTATTAATCAAGGATAAGCAAGTATACTCAGCATGCACAGATTTGGAAGCCCTTGGATTTCCCACTGAGAATGGAGTTTTCTTGGATGAGCTCATTTAGACTTGTATAAGAAGCCCAATGTCTGCATAAGATCTGTCACCTAGATTTCCCTAGACTGAACAGTTCTCATTTCCCTCCATTATTGTAATGGACATGTAAAGGGCTTAATTCACTCAATCTCAGATGCCTTTTGAAGCCAATAGATCCTGACCAGGACAAACTGGGCCAAAGCATTTCCAGCACACCTTGACTACCTGATGCTATCCAGAAGCCAGGAATTTGTCTAGATCCCCTCTGTGTTAACAGCCTAGGTGTTTGGGTCCTTACGTGACCTTTTTTATGGTCAATTAAAGAAGGTGGCAGACCCTCCCGAGTTGGTTTGGAGAGGCCCTCCTGCCTTGGCTTCACATTTGCTGGTCCATTTTCTTTTGGGTCTTTCTCTTCTCATCCTTCCAGTTCCAATACTCCCTTCCCACACACAACCCTCCTGACCACAGAATGATTCCATTCAGTGTAGCTTCCTCTGAGAAGGAGGACGAAGCCTCACCTCTCTGTGCCAGGTCTCTTTCCTTGACACATCTGAAAAACCCAAAACTTAGCAAAACCACTCCTTAGTCAAGATGTGACATCCACAAAAGCCGTCCTGTGGGAACCTGCCAAAACTCT
This sequence comes from Noctilio leporinus, assembly GCA_004026585.1. Classification (NCBI taxonomy): domain Eukaryota; kingdom Metazoa; phylum Chordata; class Mammalia; order Chiroptera; family Noctilionidae; genus Noctilio; species Noctilio leporinus. The sequence goes on along the minus strand of PVIW01000702.1, from coordinate 58,289 downwards.
ATGTCAGGAGCCATTTAGAACTCAAAAAGAACTGAGACGCTTGTAGTCTTCGTAAGTGTAGCTGTTGCAAATATCAGTTTGCCTTACTTTTGGCACAGGAGAACCCAAAATAGCTAGCTCAATCGAAACTTAATAGCACGAAGATACTACCACTGGAACGGTGGGCTGAGTCTTGCGGGCAGTGACGAGGTGGACAATTTGGCATCAGAGCAAGTATCTAAACGAGGCCCTTTTGTAACTCCTCTATTAACTGTAGTATTTTTGTCCATATGTGAAGTGAGCTCATTTACAAAATATCAAACAGCCATCTGCAGATTTTTGAGATCAGTGGCACAGAGTGGCCTTTAATTATAGGGAAGTATAAATTGGGCTCTAGAGTTTTATATCCTCCTTCCTCCAAGTCTGCAGTGAGGGAGGAATTTTCTTATAATGTGGCTGTATTATTTTAGATTTAAGTTTGGAGTCTGATTAATGAGCATGAGATCTGGGAACAGAACCCCTGCTGTGCTCAGGGAATATAATAATGTTGTCATTGTTTAAAAATCATCCAAGTCACAAGTTGCTTTCTGTTTGAAGATTTTTTACTCCATACCCCAAAGGCATAAATGAAAATGTGAGCTCCTTAGTTGGAACAAATAAAACTTCATGGAAAAAGCTTGTAAAATATTATGGGGAAAAGTTTTTCATTTGGCATCCATGACTAGAGTCAGAATGGACATACTGTTATTAATGGAGAAAATTCAGAGATCTGAAAGCAATCTGATGGAGAAGCCTTCATGTGATGGGCAGGCTACAAACATCAAAATCAAATGAGCCACCACTGGAAAATGTATTAAATTTATTTAAGCCCTTGTGACCAGCACATCAGAGTAAATAGTTATTGATTTATTAGAGGACACAATTATCTGGTCTTTTCTGCTGCATGGATTAAGAACATAAATTTTAAGGATCAGTATTGTTTTTCTATGATCTAAACCTTATTATACCCTCCAACACCAGTTATCAAAACCATTGTTTTCTTCTTAATTCCTTATCTGTTCTAGTTGTAGAATATATAGTTGTTGATTGCTAATATTCTTCATACAAACTCAATTTTTAAAATGTTTAATTCAGTATGTTTATAAATTTAAATTGCTACATTGTAAGGATTGACTATAGTTAATTTTTGAAAAGTTTAATTCAGTATTATTTTAAATTAAAATCACTGTGCTAAGGATGGAGCAAGGACAACTTCAGAATTGCTGAAGAAATCCTTTAAAAATTTACTCTAGGGTTTTAATTTTAGCTTAAAAGATTATGCTCTTTTTTTGCTTATTTTTTAATTTAAAAAAAAAAAAACAATCAATGAGTTTATCCTTTCTGAAAACCAATGCATTTCTGGAAGAAAAATGTTCAAGAAATTCCTGAAAAATATTTAAATTCAAAAACCTATAAAACTGAAAATTACACACACGGCACCCCTGCCATGTTGAAAACTTGATGCCTTTTCTTAAAGTATGGTATGAATTTAGGTGCTAACTCGAAAAATGTGTTTTTGCACGTTTCCTAAGAGTCAGAACCCTGGATCTGCTGGGCCAGACTGTGTTTCTCAATCAACTCTGTTCTCATGTGACCACATACGAAGATGATACCCGATTCACCACAATGTAACCCATGGTGTTGCTTAATGGGGTCACATAAACTTAGTAAATGAAAGTTTCCATGCCATTGGGGCACCGTAAAGATGTAGAATATATGTGGTGGAAATTCTTCAGAATACGTTGTTTCCATGTTGTGGCATTCTCCCTTTGCTTTTGCGAATCTCTGATGCCCACACGCAAACCATTAAGGGCACATGATGAAAAACTAAGGCTGGTTGGGAAGCCGCCTGGTTCCGATGCAGGGCTCTGGCTCCCTATGACGTCATCCCCTCCATGTGTGTGCGCTTGGCCGCCTGTAGGTCAGACACGGAAGCCTGGCTCCCTCTGCCTGCCCACCCGTGGCCTCTCTGTGGTTAAAGCACAGCTTCCCGCGCTCTGCTACTGTATTGCAATGTAAAAAGTCTTTTGTCTCTTCTGTCTTTGTTGCCGCCAGCTGCTAATCTGAATGAGGTGGAAAAAGGTTAGTTGCCTTTTAAGTCTATTATGATTTTCGTTTGTTTGCCTCTTTCTTTTAAAGCTACACAGATTTCATTATGTTGGAATGTTGACGTGGTAACAGGAATGTTGACGGAATCTTAAATTAATGTGTTCAATCAGTCATGCAGATTCTTGATAGATGAGTAGCGATGCCAAATGCTATAAAAAGGGCATCCGAAATGCACTTCCCCAGTTTCTAGAAGGCTGTGAAGGAGACCTTCCGAGTGGGAAGAAGGGTAGCTAAAAAAAAAAAAAAAGAAAGAAAGAAAAAGACTTCATAGTTTCTACTTTATGCTTTTCTGTATGCTTTTAATTTTTTAAAGATAGCACGGTCATGAGTTATTTTCACAATGAAAAAATACACATCATTTATAGTACATCAGATAGGGTCTAGGTAGAAAAATGCTTTCAATAGTGGGAATTTTTCAATAACAGTAAACTAATATCTTTAGTCATTTGAAACAGGGGAAATATTGAAAAGTATACATGTATTAAAACCTTGTATAAAGCAAATATTACAAAACCCGAGAGGTTGGTTTGTAAAATGACACTGTCAAATTCGTATTATATTACATCGTGAGTACTAGGCAGTATTGTTAAAGCATTAAAAGAGCTGTATTTAATCATTGATATCAGTGTGGTCCACGAATATATCAGAGTCCAGGAAAGGAACTCCTAGAACCAGGTAGGGTGGTAAGCATGTTTGAGGAATCATTATGGAACCTTTGTGAAATGTTATCGTAAAGATTCAGAATTATTACTGATAACCTTGGATTCATATTCATTCCACTGACCGAAAGCCATCAAGTGCCCAGTGCAGACACGATGTCAGATAAGGAGCCCAATATGTGCTCGTCTTGACAGTCATGGTTGTATGTGAAGCATTGGCAGTAAGAACACGGAGCTGCCCGGGATATGTTCTACGGCGGCTTGCTCTGACTCCTCTTGCTAAGAACTTCACTTCTTTCTGTTGCATCGTCCAGGGATATACTGCGTTTGGTCACTTACTAGGTGCAGAATTAAGTTGAAAAAAATGGTTTCATATTTTAAAATATTACACTATGGCCTGATCAGTTCTCTGTGGATTGAGGCGTGCAATACCACTCTTGGTCAAATGCCATCCCTACAAGCACTAAAGCAATTGGTGGTCTGGGGCAGGAACGTCTAAGGTCTGATTATATCTCAGAAACAGAATGGCAATTATTCTGTCATAGGAATATGCCCTTAAATAGCACTATATACTCTCCGGGGCAAGCTTGGCAGTGTGATACTATTCTAAATCACCACGTGGTTCCATGTGTTGACTGAATTGCATGCTTGTGTTACAAAAGATGGCTTTGATTTCCAGGAGTCCACTGCTGACTGAATTTGCTTTTCAATGCAAACTATTCTCTATGTTTTTAATCCAAATCTTAACTAGAAATGAAATTCCAACTTCTGTATAACACTGAGGGTAATTTTCTTGAGTAAAAAGAAGTTCTGTAATTAGCTGACATAGGGTTCATTTTTTAACTCCCTGTAGATAGGAACAATAAGGATTTGAGCAATAACTTGTATAAAACAATGAGAATGTACTTTCCCAAGGACTCACACCTTATAAAAGGGGCCCAGATATGAGCCCAAGTCTAACTGACCCCAGGCATAATTTGGGGACTTGCACTAGAACCAGTCCCGTCTCACCTGCTGCCATCTTCCAAGCTCAGAATCCTTGGACATTCCGCAATGGCTCCAACTAATCAATGATGCCCATCAAGATTTTCTTCTGCTGCCTCTTCAGCATACTACGTAAAATGGCCTCTTATGTGCCTTTGAAAAGAGTAAAGGTAGCCACAAAATTCAGGTATAGACAAGCGACCTATTTTATCTACACATAAGAAAAAGAAGTGGCTAATCAATGCCTGTACAATTCATTAATTAATGTCCCTGATGACTGAGGCTACTTTCCATCTCTTAAGGCAGGTGAGATATTGATGAATTTGTATAGCTAACGGGGAAAGCACAGGTATCTCATCCTAACATGTATCAACTCTGGGACCTGTCCCAGTCTTGTTTATTTTTTTCTTGTGAAACACGGTTAATGATGTCTGTCCCAACTCACATAGATATTTCAGAATTACATGGAAGATATATGGAAGAATACTTTAAAATGTTATATGTCTGTATTTCAGAAATATCAAGGGCTATTCTATATGACAGGTGAAATATAAATGTCTTGAATCATTTAATTCCAACCATCATTGCTACGTTGACTTGATTTAGATGATTTGATGCCATTCCTGATGGCATAAGAATTCTTAAGGTTATTTTAGTATAGAAAATTCCACCTAAAGGAAACTATATGTGTAGAGGAAATTTTTCTCCCATATTTTTCAGTACTACCTTTTTCAAATTATTTATTTATTTATTTATTTTTACACTTCAAGTAGAAAGACATTACCTAGGGTTAAAGTTTTTAGTTCTTTTTACCCTCTTACTCTACTTTGAAGTTTAGGGAAATATTTTAAATACTGAAGAACTCTTAAATTGTGTTTCATTTTTTTAGGTTTTTTACATACTTTTGGATTTTTATGATCTCTTAAAAAGAGTAACCCCTTCTCTTATTAATCCTGACTCAAGATGTGTAAGGTCTTTATATCAAAGTCAATCCAGTTGCAAACAAACCTGTACTCTGTTTTAACTAGAGAGGATACTTTGGCAACCTAAGGATATTACGTGGTTTTCATTCATCTTCCAACCTTTCATTGCCTTCCTAAATGCCTTTGAATCTCAGAAAACAGTTTAATGATCCTGCTTGCTCTTCAGTTAATAGGCAAAGACCATTGAGCCCAAAACAACCATTTTCAGCTTAACCAAGCCTTATTCAATCCAATTTGGATTTATTTATTTTTAAAACAGACCGAAATACTTCTGCAGCTTCAGTAGCTGTTGGGATTGGCTCCATTATTGAACTCCAATGTTCCAATGAGGAAGTACTGAAAAACACCTCATTTTTTGTTTATCGGGGAGGTTAGTTTTTCCATTTTAAAAAGTCAAAAGATATTTATTGAGAAAATACCTTATGCAGGACACTGTGCTAAGCATTCAAAGTGATATAAAAATGCATAAAACATTACCCTTGCCTAAAGGCAAAATCTTTGGCTTCAGTTCTGCCTCCAAGTTCAGACTAGGTCAGTTATTTTGCCAGCACAAAGTCATCATTCCTTATAGCCCAATAAAGTTAATAGCATCATATAGTTACTTTACCAGTTGGTAAACAAAGAGAAACACTTTCCTGACTATGAAGCCTAATCAAATGTCATGGCAAACAAGCATTATGGATACTCCATTTTACATCATTTAGAACAAAAATAAGAACATAAAATGATTGTCCTTGTTAGAAACATTTTAATATCCTGATTGATGGCATGGACTTTTGAGGCTTCCTATTTTGAATTAAGATGAACTTGAGCTCATAAGGATACCCTGTGACCATCTCTTACTGGAATATGTATCCCATGGGCACAATTTTGCCCCAAGAGGACATTTATCGGGGCTCACAAATTTGGGTCCCCTCAAAAGCAGTCCCCTGTATTTCTATACTGACAATGGGCTTTAATCAAGTTCAGAGAAATGGATGTGATCTGCATTGTTCATTGATTTAATTGTGGAAGTCAGTTATCTATTTCTAATTGAGAGGACACATTTCAGGAGAATCAACCCAAATAAGAGAACCTTATGTTATTAAGAAGAATCTTCAGGAAGAATTGGCTCTTTAAAGAAATAAGAAATAGAATTGCACTATTTGTAAAAAATTTCTTTACTCCCAGATGGAAATAAAGCCAATGGTTGCCACCACCACTGAGGGCATTGGAGGCTGACATCTGCCCATGATAATGTGTTGTGGTATTTGGGATTAAAGCCTTGAGCCAAGTATGCAACAAATAGATGTATGTGACCTGGCTCAGCGAAAGAGGAAAAAAGAGAAATACTTTTCTTTCAGGTCCGATCCATGTAACCTGTTCTGGAACAACTCCCATGATCCCATCAGCTGTGTCCACACTCCACTAAAGTTCACCCATCACCACGCTACACTGCAGGGTCTATAAGAGGAGAAAGAATGGTTTTCTTTGCATGAATAAATAATAAATGGAAAAGCACAATGAAATATCACCTCACACCTGCCAGAAGGGCCATCATCAGTAAATCAACAAGCAAGTGCTGGCAAGGATGTGGAGAAAAGGGAACTCTTATGCAATGTTGGTGGGAACGCAGACTGGTGCAGCCACTGTGGAAAGCAGTACGGGGTAACTGCAGCAAATTAAAAACGGATCTGCCTATGGACTCAGCAATCTCACTTCTGGGAATATATCCCAAGAAACCTGGGACACTAATTTGAAAGAGTATAACCATCCCTATGTTCACTGAAGTGTCATTTATAATAGCCAAGATATGGAAGCAGCCTGAGTGCTCATTAGTAGATGAATGAAAAAACAAGCAGTGGGGCCTTTATACAATGAAATACTACTCAGCCAGGAAAAAAGAAGGAACTCTTATCTTTCGCAACAGCATAGATGGACCTGGAGAGCAGTATGTGAGAAAAATAAGCCAGTCAGAGAAAAACAACTGCCATATGATTTCACTCGTATGTGGAATCTAACGAACAAAATAAACCAACAATGACAACAAAAAAGAACAAATAGCTAATGTATAATTCCTGATAGGAATTGGATGAAATTTTTAAAATTTGGTAATGCAAATCACTCAGGTTCCTTTATCTTAGCCTTTTTCAAACCTGTCACATAAGTGCTTACATGCACACTTTCTTGATTCTTGGGCTTCTTCTCTCCATTTCCACTTGGGATTGTCATTATTTGGCAGGCAAGATCATAGGAAAGTCTGAGTCGGCAGGTTACCCATCTCAGGCTGGATATCGGAACACAAATCTTCTACCAGTTCTCCTTATATTCTCTCTGCTTCCTTACATTGTCCCTTATGCCATGTGGGTCTTCCTTATTAGCATTTAAAACATATTTTCCTTTGAGATGCAATCAAGTGCTATTGTTCACATTTTCAGCAATCAGCAAGAATCTAATTTGTGAAAGGTAATTTGCTAGTTAATGCAATGGGAATAAAGAAGTACAAACATATACATATAAATAAAGGTATCTACCCCTTGTCCTCAAGTAGTATAGAGGTAGGAAATTAAGTCTCATTTATTTTATCCAATAATCTGCTTTTTGATACCTTCCCTTGCTGTGCCAATTCAAGGAGAGTAAAACTGGGACCCGTTACTCAGGTTTTTTTTCTTGAACCAAGAAAGAGCTCAAACGCAAATATTTGAAGAATGGTGCGTTTGACCCTCCAGGAATCTGTATCCTGGGGATTCTGTCAGGAATTCAACCAGACTTCCTCCCTTAGTACAAGTATATTAGAAGATGTCATAACACATTAGCTTTAACATTAGAATTCTAGTCCAGTTATTCAGATTGCTGTCATACATTTCCTTTCCATTATTATCAATAGCAATGATCCTTTTGTATTAAAAAAAAAAATGTTTTGGTACAATTTATATGAATAGGAACAAGAACAGGCTGCCAGAATCCTCTCCACCTCTTTCATACACCCATGAGCCCAGGATGGATTTTGAGATTGTTTTTCCTGTTTCATAGGGGGAAAAAAGCAATCAATCTGGCTACATTCACAGCAACTAGGAACAGATAAGTGTTCCAACAATGCCATGTTACCCCTATCTAAATTACTTTGGTTATCGATAGACATGCCCAACCTGAATTTAAAGAGCTAACTTCTGGAAAGTTTCAAATGACATAGTTATTAATCCAAATCTACCCTTTTTAAAATTTCTCCACTAGTGTAAAACAAATAATACTTGAAACAGAGTGATTAGAATTGAAACACTCTAGAAATCCTAATCTAGGAACAAAATGGCCAACCTGTTTTCTGCTGAGCAGACTTTAAGGACTGAATAAGCCTAGGTGAGACATACTGTTGCCAAAATCTCTTGGTAGATAGAAAGCAACCAATTAACCACCCAATAACTCCTCAAAAGTTGCCTCTGATTAGTACAATTTATGTAAACAACAAATTTCTTTGGAGGTAATCATGATTTCAGGGATGTTGTAGTGTACATTTCAATTATAAATAAAAGTAATAATAAGTCATTAAGCAGTTTCTAAATGGTCCATAATCCAGTCACTAAATGGAACTTTTAAGGGGTATTGGAGAATTGGGCATCTTATCTCTCCAAATTACATTGACTGTAACCCTCCAATGTTCACCCTGTAATCATTTGCTGGGTAAAGCTGAAAATATACGCCCCCCCAACATTGTATCACAAAAAATATTAAACTAAACCACCTTTTTTTATTTTGGTCAAATAAAAAAATTATCATTCGAGAGTAGATACAAAGGGATGCTATTATAAAAAATGAACTTCCTTTTACACTATTATTAATTTCAGGAACCATGTAATGTTAATTGCCACGGACTAGATAGTATCTTCCTTAGTCACTAGTTTGCCAAAGCGTTCCTATAGTTAAGAATTTGCAGCAGTGCCATGAGTTAAGCCAGTATTTTTTAAGAAAAATATTGTTTAAGAAATTTGAGCGTCTGTGCAGAAAACGTAAATCATATTGATGACAGGATTCAACTCAGGTATCCTCCACTTGTGTAGATTATTGATGTTTTTGACATGATTTAAGTTTATAAAACATTTTCAAGATTAGTATTGTTATAACTAAGGATAGTATATACAGTAGTAGTTATTTTTAAGTCCAGCTCTTATCCCAGTTTATAGGCAAGTTGGTAGAACAAGACATTGGACTCTATTTTTCCCCCTCTCTAATTCACCAGAGTTTCTGGTTCTCTTGACTTCGCCACCTTTAATGTCCCCGTGTCTGACATAATGGGCACTCATTACTACAGTTTGGGTAGCCTGTCCTACCCTTTGGAGAGAAGGGTAAGGCTTTATTGGGCCAAGTCAGCTGAATCTCACAGTGCTTTGCAGAGAGGCTTCTGGCTGCAGGAGCAAACTTAGGTAAAGCTCAGCTGCTCTGCTGTGTTCTGTTCAGTCTTTGCTGCTTTTTAATGCAGAGGTCATGGGCCACTTAGTTTTCCTTGAGCATCACTTATTACAGACTCCGTTTAAGAAACTCTGAACCTGGAAGAACATTTGAGGCACAGAACAACCACATGGAATGAATTAAGAAAGGAAAGAGACAGGAAGGAAGGGAGGGAGGGAGGGAAAAAGATAGAAACAGTGGCATAAATTAAAACTTTTATGCCCTACCCTAAACCTTGATTAATGTAGAATTCACCACCCGTGTTGGTTTGCTAGTGCTGCTATACCACAGCACCACAGACTGGTGGCTTAAACAAGGGAACTTTCTTGTCTCATGGTTCTAGAGTCTGAAAGCAAAATCTGAAATCAAGGTGTTGGCAGAGCTGGTCCTCCGAGCTGGAGGGAAGGATCTGGTACAGGTGTCTCTACTAGGCCTTAGCTCATCACCTTCCTCCTGTGGCTCTTCATGTCATCCTCCCCTATGCCAAATCTCCCCTTTTCATAAGGACATCCATCATATTGGATGAGGGCCCACCAGAATGATTTCATTTTAACTTGATTGCCTCCATAAAGAGGTGTCACCAAATAAGTTTATAATTTGAGCTACCAGAGGACTCCAACATGTATTTTTTGGAGGGGACACATGCAATCCATAATACCACATCATTGTATTTAAAACTCTTGATCTTTGAACCAGAGAACTTCATCTCCTTTCAGCCTTCACTGTGTCTCAGACAAGTACTTCCAATTCTACACACCAGAAACCTAGAAGTCCCAGACACCTCCTTCTCTCAGCTGCCTCATCATAGATGCTGTCTATCTGGCTTCCTAACCATGTCCACGGGCCATGCACATCTCCTGAGTGCCAGCCCAGCCATCTCTCCTACCCATTTGTGTCCACCCATCTGGAGCCAGCCTGTTCTTTTCAAAGGGCACATGCCATCTGGCCACCTTCCAACTTCAAACTCTTCAATGGTCCCCATTGCTCAAAGTCAAGACCTTCTATCAAGTAGCCCCTGCCAGTTTGGATGACCTGCTCTGGCACCATGCTTGCTGGACTCCCTACCCATCTCTCAGAGCTCATGTCATCTGCTGCACAGAACTGCAGTCATCACCCGTCACCCTCCACCCTCACACCCACATCCCACTTGAGTAAAACCTCCCCTGCAGTTAATCCCTCCTCTAGAGCACCTTGACATTGTCTACTTCCATTTATCACACAATCAATTGTATAGTTACTCATACGTTAATATCTTCTCCTCCACCTCTCATGTAGACATTCCCTGAGAACTGGGATAGTGGTGTTTGTTGTCATTGCCATCACCGCTAGACTCCAAACATAGACCCAGGGCCTCACCTATAGTTCGAAATACATCATAATGGTAGGAATCTGATTTCCAATCAGAGCCATAGGAAAAAGCATAGGCAGATCACTCTACGGGTGTCACCGGAGAGTTTGTAGAATGGTTATAAAACTAGTTTGGTAAGTTTGGTAATAAGAAATGTAAACAAAGTGGTAGCTGAAGATACCAGAAGTGCGAATGAAGGTAAAAGGAAGGACCATTAATAGCAGTGCGGTTCACTGCTGTAAAGTGGAATAGGAGGCCAGGCCAAGTCCAGGTTCTGATTCCTCGGGGAAGCAGCTGAGTGTGTTGAGGTTTCAGCCTCGTTGGGATAATATGCACAACGTGGGTTCCCATAAGGGGCTCCAGGCACACGCGGACACTGTTTTCACCACCAACTGTGGCAATGCTCTGTGCAACCAACCTGCTGTCTGCATTATCCGTCTCCTTATGAATGTTTTTTAAGACTTTTAGAGTCACAGTTGACCTTACACAACTTCAATTTCAGAGCCATCTCATTTTACTGATGGAGAATTGGGGCCCAGGACCGGGAAAATGGTTCCGTTCTCTGCCACCAGCCCATTCTTTTACGCTGAATTAGTCACAGAAGGCCATTCTCAGCGATAACTCAGCCACCCAGATGCTGTTTCTCCCCATAAGAGTAGTTTCTCTGTAAGATTTCTCCCTGCATGCTCGCTCACTCTTCATGCCAGACTGAATGTTAAGTCATGATTCAGCGTTTGCTGCTCCACCTACAAGGTGACTGTAACATTCATCATCTGAATCAGGGCCCCTGTGTGAGTGTATTGGGGCCTTATTGATCATTGCCTTGGGACAACAGGTACAAACCAGGACTGTGCTGAGCAAGCGGGATGCAGGGTCACATTACCACTACATAAAATCCTTCAGAAAAACCACATCTGCAGGAGTTCGGCAGATAAGGAATTATGCGTCTTCCTCAGCAGTGGGCTGAGAACACCCACCCTTTCAGGATAGTGGGGCTCTGTTGTCCTGCTCTCTCGTAGCTTCTGCTAGTGTGACAGTCGAGCTGTCCTGTTTCCCTGGCAGATACCTCAGGAGAAAAAGGGATTCAACGACTGGATATCACCTTCTTACAAAACCGGCAACTCTATGCAGACCATGTGGCTCTCTCTCCACCCGTTAAAGAGGATCGTTCACTAATTCTGCTGTCCTAAAGAGGTGACAGTAGGCTTCCTGCTTGACCATCTCTGTGTCTTAGAAACACAGACAACTCGCACATACACACACACACACACACAGCACATACACCTTTTTAACTTCTCATCAACAAAAAGCTGAAAACTAGCAACATGAGGAAAATTAACTTCTTTGATCAAAAGGGAAATCATGTATACCACACAACCATGGTATTCCCTGCTGTTGTTCTGTCATTGGGGACCTTCACGGACCCTGGGATGGAAGCAAATAAATAGGATTTCCTGGGTTGGAGACAAACCATGGAGTCATGGTCTGGCTAGAGAACCCCATCTTTTAAGAAGTTCAAGGGCCAGGAAATTTAACCTGTATTCAACCTCATTGACCTTAACCACCCCAGTGGGCTGGCTTATCTTTTCTGAGGCCATGTTAAAAATAGGAAGACCTGCTTAAGGGATAGTCAATTACAGCATTAACTGTGTGTGGTATATAAAGGACATTTCCACTTCTCTTTTTCTGTCACCTTCCACTTTATCATCACAGGAGCAGGGGCAGCCACTTATGACATTGATTCAGGCAGCCCTGGACCATTGTAAAAGCAAATTCAGATGTCTTATTTTTTCTATTTTTTCCCTGATTTTTCTACTAACTCAAGTCTTGCTCTGACTACACACATACTAAAGAAGAAGTAAAAAAGGAAGAACAAGAAGAAACAAAAGAAGAAGAATGAGAAAAGGAGGAAGAGGGGGAGGTGAAGGAGGAAAAGAAGAAGAAATAGAAGAAGAGGAAGAAAAAGAGAAGAAAAAGGAGGGGAGGGAGAAAGAAGAAGAAGAAGAAAACTGCATAATATCCTCTCAATACTATGAAGTTGGGGAAAAGTTTTCATTAGTGACTAAAACCAGATGAGTACAAAACTGTTAGTGCATCTTATTTCTATTTTCCTGAAAACCCAATGATGTTTTCAAATGTTCCACTTTCCTTACTGATTGAGAAGTGACATCAAGACCTGCATTCATCTGTGGGACTTGACATATTTCTTATGTTACATTGAGCTCCTAAGCCTCAACACCATGGGATGGTATTTGAACTTTAAAAGCTGTCTTCCCCAAAATACAGCAGAATCCAATATAATTAGAATACATTAAACAAATAAGCTAGTGAAGACATTTTATTTTAATATTTGTTCAGGGGAATATCTAAAGTAATTTTTAAGAGCATAAGCTATTTATTACTGATGAGTGGCTATTCAGTAAATTTAAACAAACAAACAAAAAAATATCTGTCCCTGGCTGATGGCAGAGTGGATAAGACACCGGCTTGTGAACTGAAAGGTCACTGGTTCAATTCCCCAGCCAGGGCACATACCCAGGTTGCAAACCAAGTATCCAGCCAGGTCCTTAGCTGGAGGCAGGTGAAAGGCAACCATACATTGATGTCTCTCTCCCTGTCTGCCTCTCTCCCTTCCTCTAAAATAATAAATAAAATCTTTTTAAAAATCTGAAGGCTAAATTGAAATTCAAGCTGAATACAGGTCAACAAGGTCAGAGTTGTGTCTTAAAAAGCATGAATCTTTCTCTCAATAACTACCACTTTAGTATGTTTGTGCATCATACTCTAAAAAGATATAAAGGCAACTATGCCAAACATACTGCTGTCAATGATCTTACAAAGAAAGGGAATGAGATAAACACCAATGACATTCAATGCACCCAGAACAGTGCAACCCTACAACCTTACTTAATATGATCCTCATAAACATTTAGTGACCACCAATTTACACAACCTTTACAATGGTCTGACATGGTTGTTGGTGCTATATAATCGTTTCTTAAGTCAATATCCATGCATACTATATGAAGCAAATGTGACATATAATAATTGCAGATAGGTAACAAATGGTTAATAATATCCAGGAATTTTTCCTAAAGAAGGGGACTTACCATGGATGGAAAAATGAGAACCTTACCTATTAAAGTTATTAAAGCAAAATGAAACACCATCAGCCCCAGCAGAGATTTGAGATAAATTCATAAACAACTGAATAGACACAGGTGCCAACAGTATAGGATGGAAGGAAGATTGGGCTTTAAAAGTGAGTTAGGCAGTAATGGGACACAGAAGATACCTTTGTAATAGTTGTTAGTATTACAATATATGGTAATGTTTAAAAGGAGAAAAATCCTGTTTGACATAATCAATCTTATGGGAGAGTCAAATGTGTAACTAGGTAATGGTCACAAAGAGCTACCCTCCACAGCTTCAGCAATGATTATTATTGCTGCTATGCTATTCTTATAACAACATCGATTCCTTATAAGGTAAGAAATATTTGACCTTGATGCAGCTTTTCACATTCTAGTTGGAGCGCTTAGTCTGAAAGCTAGGAGTGGTTACAGACTTGACCAACTGTCTAGCCCACTGGTACTTAGAACCATCTCCTTTCTCCTTCCCACATCAAGTTAATGGAAAAACACCTGGTGGAGAATAAAGGGTCAACTCTGTTTTCTTCTCTTAGAGGTGAAGTTCTTTCTCTAGGTTCTGTCTGCGGTTCAGCCTTTATTGGTAGATTGAGAGCTGGCTGAGGGCAGCTTTTATCCCATTATCCAGGTAGCCCTTGCATCTAGCACAGAGCATCATACAATAAATCCTTATGAACTGCGGTTTTGATTGGCTTCATTGAATCAGGTTGAATTGAATCAAACAGGATCAGATCAAAATGAGAAGTAAAACAGGTGCTCCCTTTTTATTTTTACAACAATTTGCATTTGGGTATAAAGTGAAAACTACATAGAATGATACTTATTATCTATCTCCAGGGGTCCCTCTCTATCATCAGTTTTTTACAAACTGCTTTGGATATAAGCAAGTGTGAAGAGCTTGAATCCAACCAGATAGATTTGCTTAGGAAATTAAAAGTGGTATTTCATCATGGTCGACCAAAAATTATAACGAATAAATTCATCAAGATGCATTACTTAACAGAGTACTAACTGAAAGTGAAAGTTTTAGATAAGCGCTGTTTAAAAATAGCTCATACATTGTTAAAACCTTTTTGTATCACAAAAAAAAGTCTTCTTATAGAATATATGAGACTTTCAGTTGCATTTAGTTCATCTGAAGAGACAGAAAAATAACCTGGCTTATCACAGATCAAATTGACATAACACCAAGATGAGTACATTTATACATCTGCATCATAGAAAAGGGTCCTTGAAATATAATGACTATGCTACAGCAACTCTTTCTACCAGTTAGCCAAATATTACTAAAAGGAGAGACTTAGACAAAGTCCTGCAAATTCCTGATTTTTTAACCAATGCTGGTTTAAATCCACACACTTTGAACAAATAAAAGCTCTAATAGCTTCTTGGAAATGAACAGTAGCCTATAGCTAATGTCACTAAAATAATGAAAAAGTAATACAGAAGTAAGGTAGAAAAGAACTTCTATACTTTTCCATCTCCCTTAATGCCTCCCACAATGATTGGGAAAGTCTTCTCACTGAAAAGCATATTTGGCCCAATATATCTGAAAGTAAAATATAACCATGTTTATTTGTATCTGAAGAGATTTCCTAAGAAAGATTCAGATATGCAGCTTAATACAATTAGGCTTTTAGGTCTCCTTTATTGATAAAAAATTATTTCTTACAAGCTAGTTTCTTTTCTGTTGTTGTTTCTTTTTTTTTTTTTCCAAAAAAAAATGACTATGTTCTCTATCTAGATTGATTTTCCTTTTGCTTTTTCCTGCTTATCTTGGTGCATGTAGCTAAGAAGTATTCTCTGAAGCTGTTGCAATAAGGCATAAGGAGGAAAAATATTTTATTCTAGACTTATAAGACCTTGGAGACTCTGAAGACTCAAGGATTATTTTTTCAGACATAAAATAGAATAAGCCAGACATGAAAGGGTACATGCAGAATGATGTCAGGCTCAAAACCAGGCACAACTAATCTGTGCAGTTGGGACAGTGGGTATTTCCCCTGTGCGGCAGGCTGCTGAGATGCTGGGAAATAGTGTTGTTTCTGGACATGGATGCTGGTTTCATGAGTGGGCTCAGTCGGTGCATATTTATTAGCTATTCATTTGTCCTTTGGGTATATGCTGTACCTCAGTAAAAAATCCCAAATAAAATAAACATAACAATAGAAATGAAAGGCCATCAGATTTCCTTTTTCTAATTCTAGCAGTATCTTCTAAACGAGCAAGTGTTTGTCACAAGTCACAATACTTGTGTTGTCCCAAATCATAAGACTGTTTACCAGCAGAACCAGAATTCTGGATCTTCCGCTTCCGTGTCTTGTGACTTTTGGTTCCCAGTCACAAGCTGGGCTGACCTATAATAAGGCGCCTGCTGGCTGGATGCCTGTTCACCTTTCTCTATGAACTAACACCATTTGCCATGTTCACAGGCGAGCTGTGTGAGGAGAAGCTGGACTTTTGTGCCCAGGACCTGAACCCTTGTCAGCACGACTCCAAGTGCATCCTGACGCCAAAGGGATTCAAGTAAGTCTGGGGCAGCCTTGCCAGTCACAGTTAGGGGAACCTTCCTCTCAGGATCCAGCCTCACACCTTGGCTCAGGATCGAAGGGACTTACTCCCTGGTGTCAATGGCATTTTGTCTAAATGTTCTTAAATAGCGTAGACTTCTTTTTTTTTTTTTAATATACTAAAAATAAAATGAAAGAGTGTTTCCTTTTTCCATGACTCTTCCTAGGAAAGCACGCATGAAATAAAATAGCCTTTGCCTGTATTAGCAAAATGTATATTTGAAGGCCAAATAAATGTTGAATAGCTGGTAGGTGCTTTACTATCTGTAAGTCTGGTAAAAATATGCAGTTTAATTTAATGTAACTGAAAGCTTTTGATTCGCAGCAGTGCTTTAACTGTCCAAGGTGAGGAAGGTAGAGGGCACAGACATCCCAGGCTGCACAGGGACAGTCCCAGTTTATGCCTGTTGTCTCAGTGTAATTATTAATAGTGCCCCTTCCCCTTCCCTATGTCTCATGCAGGAAGAGAAAGCGACAATCACTCCAGGCAGAGGCAACCCCAAGTGAACTCAGAACTTCCAAATCATTTTTAGGTTCTCCTTAGCAGTCTTGCTAAAATACGTTTGGTATCAAATTCAGTTACGCCTTTGCCACAGTCCTCTAATATTTTAAGCATCCATCAACAGCAACTTCTCTTCTTAGAGACAACAGTGGTTTAGAGATCATCCTGTTCAAATTTTTCCTTTGGAACATGAGGAAACCATAGCCCAGAAGGGTCAGTGGCTGTCCAAAGGCCTCAAGGTCATTCCCTGGCAGAGCTGGAGGTCACATATATACTTCTCAGCGGGGTGATTTTTCTAACACAGGTGACATCTAAGTTTTGTAGTTTATTAACATTGTTGCAGTTGGTTTATTATAGAAGGTAAGCTGGGTTCTCAAGGATGACACAGTTGGATTCAGGAGTTAAGATGTGCTGACATCAGAGAATTAGAAAAAGAACGTTATTTGTTCCTTTACATAATATTTATTGAGCACCTGCCATGGGTCAGGATGTGTGGCAATCCTGCCATCTTAAGCCTTTCTACGGCTTTGTAGATACTTGCTTTCATATTATTTTCTCTGCGTAGAGACTCAGGCTTAATCACCACAGGATTCAAAGAAGTAAAAATGACTCAAGTCAGGAAGATTTCTATGAGAGGACATGGTATTTGAGCTGGGACTCTAATGTTTCAAACTTTGTCAATAGATCATCAAATATGCTCTGTTGGCTGGGAGGTAAGGGTCAGTATTACCAAGATCCCCATTGCCTTTAAAGGTCAATCTGAATAAAATATTTATTCTCAAGTTGTATTTAATTTTTTGATACAGCTTTGTTTAAAATTTATCATTTTAGAAAATACAGATACAATTGTAGTATCTGCCAATTCCATTTGATGACTTTCTAAAAAAGATAAATATATCTTTGCTTCTACTTTTCATTTTAGTTTATAATTCTGTGCAAAAACTGAAAGTCTTAATTGAAAATACTGTTTTATACAAAATTCTGCTTTGCACTTTTGTTCATCTCAACACTGCATGTATTACATAAACTCCTGCTGTCTATGATCTGCTCACAATTGAACTTGTCAAATTGAAAGCCCACCACATGCATGACAGAGATCATTTCTCAGATAAATTCATCAGTAAAGAAAGTAGTTTTCCACAACTGCTTAGCTGCTGTACAGGTTTCATAGGAATCAGTGCAATGTAATTATCAGATAAATTATTAGTAAGACTTAATGGAAATCATTACAAAATGAGGCAGTTCATCTTCAAAAAGTTGAATCTTTAATTCAATGTCTTCTATTATTATCAATTAGATTGCACACATTTTTTTTTCAGTTGCAGTTGACATTCAATATTATTGTATATTAGTTTAAGGTGTACAGCAAAGTGGTTAGACATTTATATAATTTATGAAGTGACCCTCATATGTTTAGTACCCACCTGGCATCATATATAATTATTACAATACTATTGACTATACTTCTTATGCTGTCTGTACTTTATATCCCCATGACTATTTGTAGTTACCAATTTGTACCTCTTAATCCCTTCACCCTTTTCACTGGGTCCCTGAACCCCTCACCCCTCTGGCAACCATCAGTTTGTTCTCTATCTTTGAGTCTGTTTCTGGTTTGTTGTTGTTGTTCATTTATTTTGGTCTTTAGTTCTACACATATAAAGGAAATCATATGACATTTGTCATTCTATGTCTGACTTATTTCACAACGTAATACCCCTCAGGTCCATCCATGCTGTTGCAGATAGTAAGATTTCATTCTTTTCATGGCCGAGTAATAATATTCTATTATATATGAAGTCAGTCCCAAAAGTATTGGCTGCACAAACTGTTTTAATTGTATCGACATTGGCTCAATACTTTCAGGACAGGTCTCATATATGTACTACGTTTTCTCCCTCCACTCATCCATCAATGGGCATTCAGGCTGCTTCCATCTCTTGGCTATGGTAAATAATACAGCAACAAACACAGCGGTGCATATGTCTCTTCGAATTAGTGCTTTAGATTTCTTTGGATAAATACCCAGAAGTGGAATGGCTGAGTCATAAGGTAGTTCTGTTTTGAAATTGTTTGAGGTTGCGCACTCTTTGAGCACATTCGACTGGATTGTGGGTTAGCCGATTCGGGAACCTGGAGATTTGAGCAGTAATGTGTGAGCTTGTTTACAGCTGCACGTAGCTTAGCAGAAAACAGATGAAGAAGTCACAGTCCATGCTGTTACTCCCATATCATACCTAACTGCACATTGTGGGGAAAACAGTTCCACAAAGAAAATGGGCTTAAAAACCAAAACGAGATGAATGCTGCTAAAGAAAACTCTCTGCTGGCAAACGTCGTTTGGACAAGTTGCACTGTTACTTCAACTTCATTTTCTTATTACTAAGCTAAGAGAGCTGGTTTTACTTCTCTAGCTTATTATATACCTCATAAATCTCCCAAATTGCTTTGAGATATTTTTAGACCACAATATGCCATAAGCGGTACTTTCAAGCATGCATCTTACTTAGTCAGCTTTTGGGCTTCCAAACAGTCTATTTTATAGCCTTTGCTTTCTTCCTTACTCCTGACAGATAATGGAGTTGAGGGAACATGATAAGGCTTTATTGATAATTTAGGCTTTCAGGAATTCCTAATTAAATATTTTCTTCCTATTTTAAAACTAAGCCTGAGGAGCAAAAGAAAGACAAAAAAAAGGCCATAATGTGACTCCCAGCTCTAATGGGCTTGAAAAATGGTATTGAAAAATGGTATTTGTAGAGACAAGATTATAAAATAGCTCGTAGAAGACAGCCACTCTGGTGAATGTATGGTTCTCTTATCTTTTCCTTTGATTTCTTTTCTCAGATAAATAATTCAGAATGTTTCGAGGCATTTCTTCTTTCTTTTTAATGCCCAGCTCTTCAGCTCTGCTCCCATTAGCATGGACAGAAGCTTTCTTCTTGGTGCTTGCCCATCTATCTGAGAATGTCTATGGCCACTTAGGGTCCATTTAACTTCAAACTTGTTTACTTTGCATTGTTATGATTTAGCACAAAAGCTACCGGCTCTCAGGCAAGCATGCTGATGCAGTGGGCTCGTTTCATTTCTTAATTCACACTGGCAGAGCTGAAAGTCTACATGTTACTCCATTTATTTAAGCCATCAGTTCTCCCGCAACTCTTAACTCCTGATTTTGCATTTGCAGACAAAACCCCTGGCCTTGGGTAACATCCATGTTCATTCACCTCGTTGGTTTTAATTATCCTCACTCACTTAAACCCTCATGGCTTTAAAAGGGGAAAGTGGGTAATTGCTACAGCCTCACCGTAAAGACTTTTATAGCATTATACAGACTTAGTAGAATTATTTTTAGAATACCTACCATGTATTGGCTATGCATTATATACCAACGCTAATTATTTTACAGATAGTAAATAAAAATGTAATCCTTTAATAAACCTATGAAGTGGAAGTTATTTCATTTTATATGTGTTATGTATGAGCACTTAGACTGAGTAGCTTAGTCAAGATGACATGCACGTAAGGATGAGGCCAGCAGACAAACTCAGTTCTAAGAGCAAAGCCCACATTCTGTCCAGTTGACCCACAGTTTCCTGGTTTATTTGTTTGTTTGTTTGTTTTTTTTAAGTCAGCAAACCCATAACAGAAATGCCCATGGAAGCCCAATGTGTAAAACTTAACAAATGGCAACAAGAGAGGGTTGGAGGCAGGGGGAGGGTGGAGGGGAGCTACCAGCAGTGCCCTGCCCCCACAGCGCCATATGGGTAGGGTGCACGGCCTCCTATCAAGCCACATAGCATAGTCCACTCACCACCCAACACCACTGCACTTGCCGCCCTGCGTCCCCTCGGGCAACTCTGAACTCCTGGGTCCTTGGTGTCGTGGCCGGAGATGCCTGTAGTCAGTACCAGCAAGTGTCAGGTTTAACAGAGAGCCCTGCAGAATTAATTCTCTGACAGCTTGTGTGCGGGGGTTTGGGTTCAGTTTCTGGCGGCAGCACTTGCAAAGCTGAAAGTCCTTGGGTAAGGCAGAGGATCCCTTTGTCCCTTTGTCCCCTCCCCAACAGAGAGGAGTAGTGATGGCACCAATTCGGGGGGAGCTGTGGACAGTGTTCAGCCAATGCGAATGCATATAAACCAAGTGGGTAGGCTGGGCCTGGCACAGAGGAAATGCTCTGAGACCGTCAGCTGCCTATTATCCCTAGGTCCTCCCGCTCGGGCAGCTGTGACCCTTCCATCCCGGCGACCCTGGGAGAGCTGGCAGAGAAGCTTATCAGAGCCTGGCCCAGGGTTCTGCTTCGATACCCATTAGGCCATCATGATTATCTGGCGTTAGTATGAAGTAGGGTATCCAGTGTCAATACGTTTTTTCACACAACTATATTTCATCCCACTGTCTTTACTCCCTGTTAGAAAGTTTTCAAAATGTTTTTCCATTTTAAAGATTGCTTAATATTTTTAGTAACTTTGAAGGCATAGCACTTTTATCATCTCGACCCCTCCAATGAATTAGAGCCCACATATAGAAGACCCTGCAGACAAATAAAGTGGGGGGAAAAAGCAAGGAAGGAGGAGGAAAAAAGAGGAAGGCAGAATGGAAGGAAGGAGGGAAGTGGAGAGAGAGACTGAGAGAGAGAGAAAATGAAGAACAAGCCAGACAGCAAGAAGGCAGGCTCCTTGGTGCAATGACTGGATCGTGGGACTGGTATCGGGCTGAAATCTCCATTCCTCTGACAGGTCGCAATGAAAAGCCATGGCGCCCTTTGCAGACTAGTCCTGTTCTCTTTTCATTCAGGGGGCCCCATGAGCCTGTGGAAATACATTCCTTAAAGGTGGCACTGTCTTTTCTGAGACGAAGTGCAAATGCAAAATCCCCATTTTGGCTCCCCTGGGTCTGACACTGCTCCCCTGCTCGTTAACACAGGTGTGACTGCACCCCAGGATACATAGGTGAGCATTGCGACGTGGATGTTGACGACTGCCTAGACCACAAGTGTAAAAATGGAGCCCGCTGCACCGACGGCGTGAACGGCTACACGTGCACCTGCCCCGATGGTTACAGGTGAGAGGAGACAGATGCTGCTGTGTGTAGGGCTGGGTCTCCCAGGACTCGGTTCACACCGACATTTAAGGTAAGGCTAACCAGTGTGTTTCTGGTTTTCTTCAGCGGCTTGTTCTGTGAATTTTCTCCGCCCATGGTCCTCCCTCGCACCAGCCCCTGTGATCATTTCGATTGTCAGAATGGAGCGCAGTGCATCGTCAGGATAAATGAGCCAATATGCCAGTGTCTTCCTGGCTACCAGGGGGAGAAGTGTGAGAAACTGGTTAGTGTGAACTTTGTAAACAAAGAGTCCTACCTTCAGATTCCTTCAGCCAAGGTGCGGCCTCAGACAAACATCACGCTTCAGGTAAGATTTCCGCCACTAGCAAGAGCTGGTCTCATCTTCAGCCAAACTTGGCTGTAAACCATCCTCATTCAGGGTCCTTTGGGAGTGATGTGACTTCTCACCCAGACACTTGCAGACTGCAGTACACAGCGACCTTAGTGTGCCCCACATGAAAGCTTCCGTCTTCTCTCCAACATTTGTATTTTCCCCAAACTAAATAGGAACAAGTTATTTTTCTTCATTACTTGTTTGAAAAACACACACAGCAACAAAATGTGTCTCCCTGGTTTGTGCCTGGGTGAAGGCATCCTCGTCCATTTTTATGGCTCTGCTGTTCAGCATCTGTACCAGGAAGGCGTTTCACAGGGAACATGCCACTGAGGAGCACAGTGTAGGTGTGGGGACAGAACACACTGCGGGGACAGAACACACTGTGGCAAAGAGTGGCAGGTGTCTTTTCACGTTTCAAGCAAAATCTTTAAGGAGAAACGTGAAATAAGCAAACTCAGATCTTTCCACCAAGTCACCAAGTGGCTTACAGTTGGGGATTCAGATCCCTAGAGACAGGGTCAGAGTAGATTAGAGGTCATCAATGTAAGTGACATGAGGGTAGTTGGTGGCTGCATGTTTGTTTACCTGGTAAGCAAAATATTTTAATATGTTTTGAATTCAAATGGTTTTAGCCTATTTCCTGTAGATACTTCTTTGTATTTTGGTTTACACTGGCACTCCCATAAGGGGCAAGGGTCCTTCAGAAGTCACTGGAAAGGAGACCCTGATAATAAGACAGACTTACTTTATTGAAAAAGCCTGTCTACCTGCCTTCCAACCTTTGCCATGTTGGACTGTGATGAGAAAGTACGAAGAACTGACTTGTACAGAACTGATTCTTCAAAAGCCAAAAAAAGCAGAAAAGCAGGACTAAAACAGCGATTTCCCGCTTTTCATGCCATAACTATAAAGAATTTGTTATTTATGGGCAATATGAAAATCAGTCTTGCTCAATGCAGCCACATTTCACATGTGCCATAAATAAAAGCCCTTTACAGAAGAGAAAGGAGCAGGTGAGTGAAAAGCTCCAGAAAAGAAAATTCAAGCACATCCAATGGTGTTTGTTTAAGTATTTGTTACTGTTCTTTTTCAACAGAGCAGGAACAGGACCACTTTATTCCTGATTAGGTTTTATCGCTCTCTGCTGAGAAAATAGAGTTTGAAATCTAAGGAGGGATGCTTGATGTACTTTAAATACTGTGCATTGCAATGATGCAGAATCTATTTTCAACTGTAATTTCCCGAAGTATAAATTATGTATGTAAATTCCCCCTTTTTGCATATTTTACAAGACATGCATCTTTAAACTTTGTCATTGCCAAGATGTACACACAGAATCAAAATAGGTTTATGAATGTGAAAAAACCCACCATTTATTAAAGTTCTTTAGGGATTTATTTGCCACAAAGTTATGTACACTGGGTTATCATTCCAGGAATAATTTCAACATACGTTAGTATTTTCTAATAGACGTAAAGAAAAAATAAACCACTGTAAAAACTCTTCACTGAGCAATCTTGCTTCTTCTGATGAAATGCATGTGGGTGACAATGCCGCCTACTAACATAGGGTCCTTCCTCCTAGATTGCCACAGACGAAGACAGTGGGATCCTCCTGTACAAGGGGGACAAGGACCACATCGCGGTGGAACTGTACCGGGGACGTGTCCGGGCCAGCTACGACACTGGCTCTCACCCAGCATCTGCCATTTACAGGTGAAGATCTCTCAGTTACTGGTAAAGGTGAAAACGCTTGTTTACTGAAGAACTGCTTCGCCATTATTTCGTAACGGGTAGGGGAGAGCATGAATGGGCTGGGGCAGAACCTGTGCTAAGATTGCTAGGGGCCTGGCAGGATCTAATGGCATACTGGAGTGGGAAAACGGACTGCAGGGGAGATTTCAAACAGGACCACAGGTCTCCCCTGCTACCCCAACGTGGAGCGGGCCTGTAAAACCTTTCATGCTCCGAAATGGAGGGAAGCGGAAGAACGGTCACCCTGGGACACCCCTGCTGGTGGCAGTACCGAATGCATGGAGACATGGAGACGGAGCACAGGTGCCCAGTTCAGTGCTAGGGCAGCTGGAGGTGGCCACTCTTGCTGCTCCAGGTGCATGCTGTATCTCTTAACCGGCTCACTGAAAAAACAAACGCCATTTTCACTGTCAAAAAATAAGTGGAAGAGGCACACACGTTCCCGTCCCTTCAGCTAGATTCCTTTCTTTTTGTCAGGTACTAGTGCTGTGTCTTCCACAAAGTGGTAGTCTAACGACCTTGAGAACAGCCGGGGTGCCTGTATTTACCAAGCTTGGTAGGGATAGCGGTGAATGAACCTGCAGCTAGAAACCTGGGATGCGGCTACCACCCATGTGCCCTAAGGACCAAAAGGAGGCAGCAGTTATGGAAATCCAAAGGAACTGCGGAGAGGCCTGCAGGACCAGGTCCATGATCTTCAGTGGGGGGCTCTCAGGGAAGAACCCAGGGTTTTAAATACCCAAGCTCGCTCTCCTTCCTGCCAGCCATCTGCTACCCAGTTCTTCCCTTTGGTCAAATCAGGTGCCAGAGACAAGGAGTCCACTGATTCCACAGTGGATGTCTGTCACATAGGAGCCTCCCAGGGCTTGGAGCCCGTGGGCAATAGATCTAGGGAAACAACAGCAAGAGAAACTCAGCACAGTAATTTCAAGTTACTATTCATGCAGCATATTTATTTAGCACCCACTAATGAGCCAGACTTTGTTCTAAACTTTCAGGAACAAAACCCTTGCCCTTAGAGAGCTTCCATGTGGATAAACCAATAGGTGCCTACAATATATGTTGGTAATCTTACCATTCATTTTGGAAGTTTTTAAAATAATATAATGATATTGATGATATATTGATTGATGGCATGAAAGGGATGGTATCTGTGGAGCATAGATTTTGCTGGAAGTGTACTTTTTTGCATAAGACTAATCTTGGGAGTCCCTCTGTTGGGTCTCAACACTAACTCTGTCATCCTGCAGGAAAGGTACCTAGTAAATTTTCTCACATGTAGAAATGGAGCAGTTATCAGATCACATGCAGTCAGTTTTTCCTATGCAGTAACTTAAATAAACTAAACAGACCAGGCAAAAGAGAAGAATATGTTCTCACCCTGTGACTTTTGAAGAGATCTAACTTTTCAGAGACCTGTTCCTCTATCACAGATAGCCTTGATGTTGGCAATGTAACAGGAATGGTTGTGTCTCAAGTGAACCCAAAGCAAATTTTCATCCAAGAATGGCTACGTGACATCTGCTTGGTTCTCCCTGGTGCTGCCCTGCAGACATCAGGGCTTGTGGCAACTCCAGTGCTTTCAAGCAAAGGCAAAAACCTGATTTTTTTTTCTATGAAGTGTTTTCTCCTTTAAATATTGATTCAATTATTTAAAAATACCCTTTGTGGTGAACACAGTGCATTTATAAGCCAAACGAGCTTGGCAACCAATCTGTGGGCATCGATTGGAGCTAAGTGAAGATACTGACCTCTGTATTGTTGGGATTATTCTTTTGTATATCAGTGTGCTTCAAAAGCCTTCACATCCTATTTGATCCTTCATAAAAGTTCCAGGAAAGTCGATGCCATTTGTAGCCCCGAATGGAATCCTTTTGGTGGTGAGTTAATCCACTTGGGAATATTTACAGCATGAAAACAAACACATCATTATTGGTTTCCAAGAGGAATGCAGTCCTAAGTTCATCTCCAAATGGAAATGAACCAGTGCCAATGTTGTAAAGATTGCGAGACCTTAAATCAGAGAGCCTCAATTTGATTCAGCCCATAAAAGGATTTCAGAAAAATTGATTTTGTGGTTCATTTTTGGTTTTGATTGTTTTTGCTATATTTTATACAGTGAAACAGCAGAGAACTTTCAGGCACCATAATAAAGGTTCCTGAGGTTGGCTTGTTAAAGCCGATATTCACAAAAAATATCCTTAAAGTATTTCTTAGTTGAAGAAACCCAGATAATTATATCCAAATGATGACTTGCTACAAAGAGCTTATTTTCAGTTTATGTTCATTACCTTTGTCTAACCAGCAATAAAGCACACTCTGTGGCTTTTATGTTAATGAATAATATACCATATGGCACACTTTTCACTGTGAACCAGAAGTCCAGGAAAGCAGAGATGTTCATTCTTGCTCTTTGGCTGAAGCATAACAATCAAGAACGGTCATTGCATTTTTTAAAGAAAAGAAAAAAAACCACAATTACCTAGAATTCAAATGAAGATGATATTTTAATTCATGTGGATTATATGTATATCTCATATGAATATGTTAATATTCCAACTTGGGTTAGAAAAATACTTTGGTGTAATTGAGACCATAGAGAAGAGTTAAAATTATTTCAACAATCTAGGAGGATACAGTATTTGATTAGTAAGAATCATAATGGCTAAGATGTGTATTCAGATCTAGGCTTGGTCAATTATGAGGATATAAACCTGAGATAATGTAGTTCATTTTCTGTGCCTTTGCATCATTTCTGTAAATAATAACCTAGCACCTACCCCTTAGGTCTCTCTGAATATCAGATTGTAAACTCAGCTCTCTCCTCACTCCTCACTCACATTGTGTTCATTCTCATCTACCGTCTAGCAATGCAGGAACATTTTTCTGGTATCTTTTCCTGCAGAGTATAGCAGAAGAGTCAAAAGTGTACCCTCAACCCTTATACATTAATAGTAGAAGTACAAGTTGTTTTACAATTTCAATGGGGAACATTTTGAAAATATCTATCAAAATTACAAATATATGTACTCTCTAACTTACAAAATCCCACTTCTGGAAACTGATCCTACAAATAGAGCTGAAGACATAGATACAACATGCGTACAAGTTAATTCTCTGTGACATTGGTTGTGAAAATGAAGATTGAGAAACAATCCAAGTTTCTATCTCAATACACTATGCATGTTACATCCATGAACTGGAAATGCACTGTTAAGAGAAAAGGAATGAAGGGAAAGAGAGAAAAATGAGGAGGCTCTCTATATATTATAGTGAAAGATTCCCAAGGATTATTGCTCAGTTAAAAAAAATTCAGTGTCAAACAGAGATAAATTTTTGTATTTTTATCTCTTTGTAGTTACATAGGTAAATGAGGGATAGAAAAGAGGAGTGGGGTGGAAGCAAGACTTGTACATGAATACCATGTTATGTCATTTTTATTTTTGAGCCACTTGAATGTTATTGCCACTCAAAATGAAAACTGAAGTCATGAAAAAGGGCAGGTGCCCTAATGACAGTCTGCCTCGATTCGAGTCCCAGTTCTACCTACCACCTATTCACTACCTGTCTTCAGCAAGGGGCATAAGATCTCTGAGCATCACTTGGTCAATGGTTGCAATTGACCATCGTTTCATTGTTGTGGGACTATAGTAAGAATTTTATGATTTGACACATGTGAAATACTTAGAGCAATGCGTACCAAATAGTAAAAATAATAAGTATTGGGATTATGATTTCAGAATGGCTGACACTGAGTTCCTTTCCTTTCCTTCACCAGACCTTTGTCCCCTGACACATTCCTAATTGCATTGAGAGGTGTCACCAAGTTCTCAGGTGCCTTAGTGTAATGGAGTTACTTTTAGTCTTTGTCTTTCCTTCACCTTCAACTTGAAATTTGTCCCAAGTCTCAGCTCTGCTCCTACTAATGTTCTGGCATTTATTCAACTTGCTCTGGATTTATTAGAATGTGAACTGTGGTGAAAGGTATTCCTTCCCCATCATTACAGCAAAACCCATCAATAACACGGTCACTTAATACATATTTTGTTGGATTGAATTAAATTTTCAGATCTTAATGTGTTTCCATTTTACTTAACATTAGAAAAGTACACTACTTTAATGTTTTAAAGAGGCATATTTTTATTTATTCTCACCTCAGGTAATTTGCTCAGTGTAAGTTCAATTTAATTGCATAATTTTATACAAGTACTATCCCAAAAGTATCAGCCACACAAACGGTTTTAATTATATTAACCTAGGCTTGATACTTTCTGGACAGACCTCATTTTATAAAGGATAGCTTTGGTAACCTTTTTTCTCAGTGTATGGGTTATTTAATGTGCTACTGGAACATCACATACAGGAATAATTTTGTATAACAGGTGCATCTTTTCAAAGCATGGTTTTGTTTCAACATTGACGAAAATAGATTTTACTTTAATAAAATAAAATCTAACTAAATTAGGGGGAAAATCTCACATTAAGTTATTGTTTCTGTAGGATATTTTTTGCTTTGGAAAGCTTCATGTTAGATGTCTGTTACTGTCTCAAATAAATCTGTATGAGAACCATTATCTCATAGAATTATGCCTGGAGGGAGTAGTTAACATAGTTTTAAGTGTGTTTAAGAAAATTCAAAATGTAGTAATTATTCCTTTCCCAGTAAAACTAAAGTAGCATGCCTATTTTCTCCTTTTATTTCTCATATCTGACTTCAGAAAGTCGGGTTTCTTGTAGACATGCCTACCGCTAGCAGGGTCAGACATGCAGGTGCTGGTGTGCAGCAATTGTTTTCAAGGAAATAAGGAACAAATGGACAGCAACCAGAGAGGCAGGGGGAGGGGAGAATGGAGGGAAGACAGGGAAGGGTCTAATCAGGGAACAAGTATAAAGGACCCCTGGACATGGACAATAAGGTGGAGATTGGCTGTGGGAGCAGGGGGGTGGGTAGGGCAGGGGAGAGCAATGGAGGGAAAATTGGGACAACTATAATTGAATAACAATAAAATAAATGAGAAAAAATAGAAAATAATAGTGTGCATCAGAATCCACTTGAAATGTAAACTACAGATTACCGGGCTCCACCTTTAGTTTCTGATTCAGGTCACAGATATGCTCCTCAATTTTTGTTTCTTTAAGTTCCCCGTTGATGTGCTTGCCCAGGAACCATAGTTTCAGGACCACTTTTATAAAAGGAATACGTTTGGGCTGTGCTCTGAGCGCTGTGGGTGTACATCTCCCCTCATATGTAAGTTCCATGACATCATGCTTGGTGTTGGCCTTGAAACCAGCCACGATGGGAGCATTTCCACCATGGAGATCAGTAAAAACCAGCCTCTTTTTCTTACTTCAGACAGCCATTCACTGGACATTGGCCAGCACCCTGCTGCTTAAGGGACCTCATCAGCAACAACAGAGATGACATAAATTGCCAAAGAAGTAAATGCATGTAGAATATCACACATGTGCCTAAATTTTACACTGCTTTGAGAATTGCATCAAAAGGGACTTGGCGCCTTCGAATCCAAGTGTTGCTGGTTCAATTCCCAGCCAGGGCACATACCCAGGTTGCAAGCCAGGTCTCCAGCCAGGTCCCCAGCTGGAGACAGGTAAAAGGCAACCATACATGGATGTCTCTCTCCCTTTCTACCTCTCCCTACCCCTCTCTCTAAAAATAATAAATAAAATCTTTTAAAAATAAAGTAAATATTTTGATCCAAAAATAAATAATAAAAATAAAATAAGTGAAAAAAAGGAACTTGACAGTAGTGCTAGGAATAAGTGAGTGAGTGAATGAACGAGCGAACGAATGAATGACAACCTAAACCTAAATCTAACATCAGCAGGAGTCCCTAGAACAGGAGTGGAGCAACCCATTTTTTTTTTTCCTCAAGCAGGCCAATAATTTAATTGATTCCCTTTCAGAGTGACTTTGTTGTCATCTAAATAGTCAAAAACATGTTTTAAAAAGTAATAATTGGTATCTTCCTTTCTCTGGATTCAAATGAATGTCATTTCCCAAACCAGACAGGTTCTTTGGAAACATAGTCAATGACTGTTTGGAACTAGAAAGCCAGATAAATACTTACAAAAGTACTGGATTATCCCATGCATGGATCCACTTCAGTGTTCAGGGAAGGTGCACACCTTCTGAGAAATTTCCCCTGCTAGATCTTAGACTTGGTTCACTACACGGCCTTCAAGTTATTCTATTTATAGGCTTAGATGAATAATAATAATAATTTAAAAATTGGGTCTCATTGGAGAAACAGAATTGACATGGTCTTCTCATTTCCAAGATAAAACTCAGCCCTTCTTAATATATCATATGGAAGATACCACTATTCACCATCTTTGTAACATGGAGTGAGTTACCCCACCAACTGGAATTAGGTCCTGTTTTCATGTATATTTGAAAGAATTGGCAGCAGCAAGTGTAAAGCTCCTAGTACAGTGCTAGGCACAGAGCGGGCTCACGGTGATGAGTCATGATCACAGTTGATGGGTGTTCTTCATGCTCTACCTGAACACACTGAAGAATAAACACCCAAGTGCAGGTATTGTTGTCTTATGGTGGCTGTTACTGTGCGTAGAAGTCACTGTCTGTTTTAGTGCATTTTAATTAATTTGCTTCCAAAGTACTGGTTAAAATATAACTTTACTCGATAAACCCTTTATTTTATAAAACATGCTGTGAAAACTCGTACGCATATACGTAAATACCATTAACCCCATTTGGCCTCCCGTTCCTTCTCATTGAAAGAGGTAGTCAGGAAATTTTTCATAGTGTTCCCCTTCCCAGTTGAAGTATCTTCAGCCCAGTGATACCAAAATGAGGTGGCCAGTTAAATACATCTCAATTTTTAAATTCCTATTTCATTGCACAGAACAAGCCAACAGGTACTTTAAATTTTTAAGGTAAAAAGCTGGACCTTCCATAAGCTAAGTGAACTATGTACCTTTATTAAGTTACTAAGATTTATGGTTGAGCCCTGGCTGGTAGCACAGTGGATAAGGCACTGGCTTATGAACCCAAAGGTTGCTGGTTTGATTCCCAGCCAGGGCACATAGCCAGGTTGCAAACCAGGTCTCCAGCCAGGTCTATAGCTAGAGGCAGGTGAAAGACAACCATACATTGCTGTCTCTCTCCTCTCTGTCTTACTCCCTTTCCCTCGCTCTAAAAATAATAAATAAAATCTTAAAAAAAAAAAGATGTATGGCTGAGACAGAAATATAAAAGGCATTGTTAACATGTCCTGTATAAATTAGGAAAATCCAAGACAAATTAGAGGTTCTCTTTGTTTCAGCCCTGAGGTTTTAAACTCTTTGTCTGTAGCATACCACAGGATACAGTTGAGTAACTGCTTTGTTTTTATACAGCAGTTTAGACATTCAAGAAAATAAAATCTCAGGTAACAGATGAGTGCTGCAAAATGGAATTATGTAATAAAGGCGGTAAATGCCATTTATGCCCCAATGGAAAGGCTGGGTGTGAAGTGGCTCACTTGTGACTCCGTGAGTCATCAAACATATTGATCCCTCGGGAGGCCAGAGAGAGGTTTGTCGATACTCCTCCTCAGAACCCAAAAGGATGTTATGCGTTTTGAGCAGATAGGTAGGTGATGGCTGGGATGGATGGTAAAATTGATGATGGCTTGGTTTTATTGTGTTAGAGCTGGTGTGTCAGGTCACTGCTCTTATTTTAAAAGGGCATAGCTGGTCATCCCCCAGTCGATCATATGCTTTATAAGACAGCATGAAACACCAATTTAGAATACTTTTAGCTCTCAGATAGTCTCTTCAGGTCCCATCCACACAAACCACCTTAGAAAACAAAAAATATAAAAATATTAACCTGGCTGGTGGGGCAGTGGATAAGGCCCCGGCCTGCGAACCCAAAGGTCGCTGGTTCGATTCCCAGCCAGGGCACATAACTAGGTTGCAAGCCAGGTCTCCAGCCGAGTCTGTAGCTGGAGGCAGGTAAAAGGTGACCATACATTGATGTCTCTCTCCATCTCTGTCTCTCTCCCTTTCCCTTTCTCTGAAAGTAATAAATAAAATCTTTAAAAAATATATTAACATCACAATACTTACCTGTTAAAAGACCAGAGTGGGACCTTCATTATAGGAAAGTATTTTTCCAGACTTGACCTATTTGTGAATTTAAGTATCAGCACCTGGAAATTTAAATGAATTTCCAACTTCTTTAATGTATGCTTCCATATTTTCATTTTTGAGCCAATTTAAAAACATCTTTAGTCCTGGCTGGTGGCACAGTGGATAAGGTGCCAGCCTGCAAACCCGAAGGTCAATGGTTTGATTCCCCAGTCAGGGCACATAACAAGGTTGCAAGCCAGGTCTCCAGCCAGGTCCGTGGCTGGAGGTAGGTGAAAGGCAGCCATACATTGATGTTTCACTCCCTCTTTGCCTCTCTCCCTTCCTCTCTCTCTGGAAATAATAAATAAAATCTTAAAAAAAACATCTTTCCCATCAAAGTACTATTAAATCAGCTCTTTGATCTCCACTATTTAGTTTTGGCCTCAGCTTGCATTACTCCATGCTTTACATCTTTAGTGAACATGCACAGATGCCTGACACGCACTGTGCCTTGATCCTCTTCCTCATCTGTTTCTGCAGCGAAGCTCTTGTGAGATTCACAACCACACTTGAAAGCCATGCAGTACCCATTACCAATGGCACGCAACTTCACCTTATTTTCAATCCTTGGTTTTTTTTAAATTTAAGTTTCTTCATCTCCTAGTTTGTGTCTAAATTATGAATTTTCATGGGACCCCACCAAAGTTTAGCATAATTGCTTGGACCTTGCCCTGCAAAGTTATAGAAGAGAAACTGAAGGACCACTGTCACCACAAGACTCTTATACGACTATGTTCTTTCTGTTTAATCTGTTATTCCTTCCTATCCACTGAACATAGACTTCTTCTCAGTAGTGCTGTTTGATGAATGGCCCTCTGAAAAATGCAAAGAAAGTAAGAATATATTATCAGCTAACAAACTTTATAAAATGCAGTGATCCTACAATGTTGGGTCATTCTGTATTTGGGTGTGCTTGATTCTAATAAGCTGTATGTGCAGTATTAAGGCAAGCAGAAGCCACTTATCTGTTAACATTAATGTCTATAGGAGATAGTTCACATAGTATCTTAGTAAATGCAACCTTTATGGCATTTAACAGCAAATACATCAAGTATCTTTTGTAATTTCTATATGAGATCCATCCAGAAAGTATCTAGCCGTGTACTACCCAATCACCATCAGCTGCCCCATCATATTTTCCTGGATCTCATAGATGGTCTGAAATCTCTTCCCTTTCAAAGGAGATTTTAGTTTGGGGAAAAGTCAGAAGACACAGGGCACCAAATCTGGGCTGTAGGGGCCTGAGTCACTTGGGTGATTTGATTTTTCACCAAAAAAACTGCATGAAATATGATGTACGAGCAGGGGTGTTGTTGTGATGAAGCTGACAATCACCAGTTGCCGAGAGCTGTGGTCTTCTGAATCATCTAAACAGCTTCCGTGGAGGAATATTCAAACTTAATGCAAAATTTGATGCAGATCTGTTGCTCTACTTGTTCAGTAGTTTTGAATGTGATGCCCATGTAGTACACATGCTCACTCAGTGGCATGGACCACCCCCACTGCTAGTACAGTGAAGTCATCATTGTTCACGCATGTGCATTCCCGTCCACTCCCTTCAGCTACCAGGTTACATCAATGCTTTGCAAACCTTTCTCATTATATTAACAATGGCTGGACTTTCTCTGGACCGACCTCATATACTAAGAGAATGTGACTGGATAATGATAAAATGTATTCATTTCCACTATTCCCAATGGGAAAACAAGCTTAGGTCTGTCTGATTCCTAAGAATAAAAATAGTATCACCTTACAGATATCTTTTACTTTTGAATCAACTAATGGTTTTTATCTTTATTAGTTTTGGATAGTATCTTTGCCCAAGAAGTGTTCATTGGAATTTGTATTATGACTTCTTTTTTTTATTATGAAGAACATGGACGCATCATCTGAGTTTTGTTTGTTTCTTTGTCTGTTTGTAGTGTGGAGACGATCAATGATGGAAACTTCCACATTGTAGAACTACTTGCCCTGGATCAGAGTCTCTCCCTCTCTGTGGATGGAGGGAGCCCCAAAATCATCACCAACTTGTCTAAGCAATCCACTCTGAATTTTGACTCCCCGCTCTACGTAGGAGGTAAGCTCTCTTCCAAATCCAGTGGGTCCCCAAACCCCATGATTCTCATCAAAGACTGAATCTGAAGTTGTAGGTTCCTGGTTCCATGGTCATTGACCAATAGTGATCAATCACTGAAAGACGGACAGCAAGGATAGAAAAGAAAGAGCCCTTGATAGCTATTAAGGGACCATTTTGTAATCCCAGCTCCAGTTTTCACTGAATGTGTCATTGGGGTAGAGAAGGACATCAATGTTTCTTTGTGTCCATCACATGCTGGGTGATTTACACATCATCGAATTTTATCTTATTTGATCTGATCTATGGGAAAAGAATACAGTGAGAGATCAAATCAGACAATGAGAAAAATGAGGAAACAAGTTTGATACACACTGAGAAGTACATGACCTCCTCACAGCTCCTATGAGGAGGGGAACACTACCAGCTTTGGTGACAGGTTACCATGCTGGACATGCCGGGCCACCAGTTGCTAACTCATGGAGATGACAGAATGATTATTAATGAAATTGGATGGATGAATGAATGAATGAGTGAATGAACAAACTAAATGTACAACTTGTGTTGGGGTATAGAAAATATTTTTGTTTAGTTGTAGCCTTCTTGTGAGTGGAAAGAGAGAGGGCTGGGCAGGTGGATTTGGGCTTGGAGTAATAAAGACTTTGGACTTTATTTTTAAGTAAGAAGTCAGAAGAGTACATAGGTGAGGAAAGCAGTGTGAGCAAGGTCCTGAAGGAGCCCAGAGGAGAAGATCAACAAAGCAGAGACTTCCTCTCTTGCCTCTATTGGAAGGAGCCAGTGTAAACTGGAGATGTAGAATTTCAATATCAGGCAAAGGAGCAAGAAAGCATGGGATGCTGAATAAAATCACATTGACTTGAGGTGAAATGACTGATAAAATTAACTTACTTTCCAGATAAATAAAGCTTTTCTACAGGTCAGTGCAATGGGTTTCTTCACCATGACAGGTATTTTATAAAGTTCACATCATTCCTTTCACAATAATAACCTTTGGCTGCTACACATTTTTTTCAACCCCCTCAAAACATTTTCTGACAGCATATATATTTTTAAATTATCCTGAATATCCAGAGCACTTTTATTTTCAACCATTTGCAATAGAAATTTTTAGCACTTTGATAAGAGTTTTTTTTTGTTTTTAGAAACAGTTAAAAGTCTTTGGTTCCGTTCTGTGAATATTTACGAGCATCTCCCATATGCTGAGAACTAAGTTAATAGATGCCTGAAGGGTACAGAGTTGGAAAACAAAACAAAAGATCTCTTCTGTGCCCAGGGGAAGGCGGAAGGCAGACACCTTTTCAAATTATCAAATGTGTCACATATCAAGGCTGTGCAGCAAGTTGACTGACCTTGTTGCTACATGGGAATCGCAAATATAATAAGACAGAAGTCTCTCCTTCTGCTGTACTGCAGTAACAGCTGTCACCTTGGGAGGGGGAAGCAAGTCACAGATGCACCTGAGATGGAATTGAAATTATATCTACTGAGCACACCCATGCTACATGCCTAACACAATGGTTCTTTTATTATCCTATTCCTCAGAGGCTTCAGGAAGTAGGTATGAATTTTGTTTTGTTGTCCAGTCCCACAGAGGCAATCACAGGGACTTCACAAAACTCTTCCAAGTTCACACAGCTCTGACAGGATAGCTCATTTAAGTCCAGGTCTTTCTGACCCAAAGCCACCTGTCTGGCCACTCAGTAGTTAACATAGAGCAGGAAGGGATGTAGTCAAAATTTTGTAGCTCTTTGTTTTTTTCTGGATTTGTTCTTCACTTGAGTTCATGATGCTTTCATGAGGACCCATTTCATTAAATCTTTTTAAACCCCTTTAGAATATGATAGGGGCAAGGGGCTGAATTACAGAATGGGAGTGCTTGGGTCAAAACATCTTTGAAAACAGAAAAAAAAAGTCTTAAATTCTAAACTAAAAATGGTCATCCTTCTGCCAGTAGAAGGCCAGGCTGTGCATCCTACGTCACTGTCCATCCCTGCCTCACTCAGAGAACAGAGCCAAGTTTCTTCTAACTCAGAGGAAAGGGTAATTCAGGTTAAGGACAACTGTGTAGTAATTGCCACAGGGGGCAAGTAATAAGAGGCCTAAATGGTAATGGAAAATATATATATAATAAAGAGTAAATCAAAAATATCTGAAAGAAAAAAAGAAACAGAGAAAAAGGAAGGAAAGAGGGAAGGAAAGGAAGGAAGGAAAGGAGGGAGGGAGCAAGAGTAAGAAAGAAGAAAGAGGAGAGAAGAAAGAGAGAAAGGAAGGAGGGAGGGAGAGGGAGAGGAGAGAGGGGGAGAGGGAGAGAAAGAAGAAAGAAAAGAAAAGAAAAGGCAGTTGTGAAACTGCAGCCCTGAAGGCAGGGGAGCCTGAGGTAGCAAAGGAGGTAAATAAACTCTCATTTTTCTCCCAGTTTGAAAACAGGGACACTCCTCAGTGCTGACCATGTCTTGGCCCCTGGCAGAAGTATTCTCTAGCAAAAAAAGGGAGGTAGCTTTCCTTTACCCTTGCGTTATCAATTGCCCAGGATACAGGCCTTGCTCCACACAACATAATCTAATCTTTATGCTTTTCTGTAAAATAATCTAATCAGAACATGTAGTAGAATTACCTAACAGACTAGAAACAATAGTTCAGACCTAGTGTAAAGACTCATCAAGGTGTCACAAGTGCTGTAATGCCGAACTTGGACAGGAGACCTCAGCTCTGACCCTTAATCCCTTTATTGCCATTTTAAAACCTGTGGTTTGTTAAACCTAAACACAGGCCTCCTGAGTTATCTGTTGATGGAACTCCAGCAGGCGCCCTTGGCAGAGAGGACAAGCTGAAAGAAAAAAATAGAAACAAACAATAAAAAAAAGCCCTGATCTACTTACTTTTTAATAGTTTGTTTTTAATGCATTTTCCATCCCTATCTGTCCCCCCTAGACTCTCTTCCACCTCCACCCCTGCCCCCTGAAATCACCTCACTGTTGTCTGTGTTCGTGACTTCGTTTTCTTTTCCGCTCCATCCACCCATCCCCACCCCCACCAATACTGGCATCACGCGCTCTATCTATGAGCCTCTCTATACCTTGTTAGTATCAGCAGACCATGCACAATGGTTAGTCCTGGAAGAAAAGGAGCCCGTTTCGTCTCTGTCCCTGCTGCAGAGCATCACCAGTCCGCAGTTAATCCTGACACGGGCGCATTTAGGACCCAATCAAAATGAGCTGTTAAACATAGTTGGGAAAGATATTTTTTTGTAACCTCTGAAGGAAGGCCATAACATAAACACGTGGACATTAAAGTCCGCACATTTATGGTAGATAAGATTAAATTAGAACATCTTACCCCGGAGTCAAGAATGTCCTGCCACTTGTCCGCTCCTTCCAACCCAGCCCTTCAAAAGCACCCCGGCTCCCAAGGCCAGGGGGACATGGACTAAAAGCCTCAACTCCTGGAACTTCAAAGCTGAGACACACACTCAGTGCTGTCATAGTGTGATTGTGGGCCACCTGCACCAAAATCACCTGAGTTGCATGTTAACATCTAGAGTCCCTGCATGCCATGCTGCTGCTGTGTCAGTCTCTGCGGAAAGCGGGGGCGGGGGCCACCTTCTGAGCATGCGCACCTGCTGGTTCTTACGTATTATTAGCAGCTCGGAAACAACCGGTTTGGCACAACCACTCATGTTATGGATGAGAAACCCAAGCCTCAGAGAAGGGAAATGACCAGCCCGAGTGCAAGCAGATTCAATGATAAAGACTTTGACTTATAGCCTTGCAGCGTTGGGCACCTAGCTGTCAGGCTCTGATGCCTGCAAGCACGGTCCATTGGCTGGGAGAGGTGACTGATGATGCCTCAATGTAGGCCCAGGGAGTGCTGAGGTCCTTGGACTTTGTAGCCATCGCACCTCCAGACCCTCCAGCCAGAAGCTCAGGGCCCATGAATACCAGGGGCAAGTCAGCGGCTCTGCAAGCCTCCTGCTGTGACCTGGGCAGTTACCCTTTGTGGGAACCCACCCAGGAACTACTGCAGGGCCCGGCTTCAGCCATGGAAAGAGTCCTCTGGTTGGCCAGCTGTGGGTCCCGAGCTGACTATCACTGGTGGAATGAATATATGCAAAGACTGCACATTCTAGGCCGGGGGGACTTTATCTTGTATTTCTGATGTCTTGGCCTATGATGGTCTCACTCTCTATTAGCAAGAGGAAACATGACGGGAACGAGGTGCCACCCTGACAGGAAGCGTGGTGAGCTTTTCAGGCGCTGAGCATCCCCGGCTGTGCTCCGGCTGGTGTCTCTGTCAGCAGTGAGCTGGATGAGTCGCTCACTTAGAATTTGGCAGCACCAGGGTCTGTGGGCACTGTGGACCCCAGCTGTCACCCTCTGAATCCGGATGGATTGAATGTGACAGGAGATTGCAGAGGTGGTTCATCTCACCTGCCCAGCCCTAACTCAATCTTGGTGGATGACAATGAGCATGCCCCTCTTTGGGTCCTGGGCCCTTCATCTTTCAGAGAATTGATTGGTCAGGGGACAACTGGGGGCCTGTGTCCAGGTTGAAGCGGAGAGTGCAGAGAGAGGAGAGAGTACGACCCCCACCCCCTTCCCAATCCTGCCTTTAGGTACAGTAGCTCTGCCTTTAGGTTTCATATATATCTATGCCTCATGCCAGGTTTGGTTGGAAACAAATGCTAAACATTGAGGATGGACCATCAGTGAACTAGATCCTATATCTAGCTGTTCATTAAAATTGCCCAGAGTATCTTGTAAGAAAACAAAAGCAAAGAAACCTACATCTCTTCTCCCTCCCCTACCCGGCCCAGAAAATCAGATGGAGGCGGTCCGGGTTGAGGTGCCACGCATCAGTATTTCTCCAGAGAGCCCATGGGAATGTCAGGTGCATCCAGGTTGAGACCCCTAGGACCGGATGCTCATGACATCACTTTCTCCTAAAGAAGTGTCATGCAGATGGCCACCCCGCTGAAGAGCTGAGAGTGTCTGGGTGGCCAATGGCTGAGGAGTCCCCAAAGAGCCTGCCGTCTGACTCCCTGTCCCCCCACAGGCATGCCCGGGAAAAACAATGTGGCTGCAGCCCTGCGCCAGGCCCCCGGACAGAATGGCACCAGCTTCCACGGCTGCATCCGCAACCTGTACATCAACAGCGAGCTGCAGGATTTCCGCAAGGTGCCCATGCAAACCGGCATCTTGCCTGGCTGCGAGCCATGCCACAGAAAGGTGTGCGCCCACGGGACGTGCCAGGCCGGCAGCCCGTCAGGATTCACCTGCGAGTGCGAGGAAGGCTGGACGGGGCCCCTCTGTGACCAGAGGACCAATGACCCCTGTCTTGGAAATAAGTAAGTTTGGGCTTCTTGGTAGTTAAGCACTCATATTGCAACCCTGAAGCAAAACCTAAGGGAGGGCAGGAGTTAGGGAGGGAAGAAGAGGGGAGGGAGGGAAGGCAAGGAAGTCAGCTTCTTAAACTGGCCCCTTCGTATTTGTTCCCTCATCAGCCCTCCATCCTTATCCTGCCAGCTAACCCATTTTCATTTCTGCGTGCCTCCTCCCTGCAGGTGTGTGCATGGCACCTGCCTGCCCATCAACGCCTTCTCCTACAGCTGTAAGTGCCTGGAGGGCCATGGGGGTGTCCTGTGTGATGAAGAGGAGGACCTGTTTAACCCCTGCCAGGCCGTCAAGTGTAAGCACGGGAAATGCAGGCTCTCAGGACTGGGGCAGCCCTACTGCGAGTGCAGCAGTGGATACACTGGGGACAGCTGTGACCGAGGTAAGCCAGCCCAGCTGGGCACCTCCCTGTCCGGGAAAAGCAAGAGGGGCCTCATCTTTGAAAAGGGAGACGGAGAAAGGAAGACAGAATGAGAGACAGCCAGAGAGAAGGGAATGATAGCAGGAATGCCGGGCGTTCATATGACTTGCAGTTGCTGCCATCCATTTATTTCTCAGTGTTGTGAAGGCAGCAGATGTGAACTCTCCTAACCTTTGCCCGCAAGACTTTACCCAGCCTTTGGCTCTCTGCTCGCAACTTGATTTGCTTGGAGAATACTTCTTTTTGCCTCTGAGAAGTGGGCTTAACTTTACTCCTTCCTTACCTTTACATAATGTTCTCACCCAAATATGTTATTAATGAGACTTCTGGCACAGAGAAGAGGGAGCTAAAAATCTGGCTCTAGTTGGAGGATAAAATCACCTCTGACCTTAGAATCCAAGTAATTTATCCCAGCATGTTATGCAGGCGAGTGATAGGGAACGGGGTTGACTAGCTAACCCTGCTTTCTCCTTCTGTGTCTTCGTAACCAGAATGCCCTGCTCTCTACCTGACACAGTCAGTCCAGTGTATCAGGGAGGAGGCCAGAGGCACATGCCCACAGAAGCTCTTAGCAGACATGTCTTTCTGAACTAGTTTCCGCCAGGGGAATTGAAGAAGTTAGCGGAATGTGACTTGCCTTAAGGAACAGCTTGCAGGATAGCACCCCTCCGGCCTAATCCATTAAATTGCATTTCTCTCTGCCACTGCTCCCTGAGGCCCAGAGCACCAGCGGTTGGGAGTGGAAACCCAGAAGATGTGTACTTTTTGCCATCAAGGAAAAGGCTTAGGAATCCAATATGCTTGTCAGCTCGAGGGCCCTAGTATTTACAGTTCACATTTACAGTATGCACTCTGCTGAAAATAAAGGCCAAAAAAGCAGCATTCCGCAGAAAACAGCATACCATGCCATTGTAAGCACAAGGCTTACGTGGACCAGAGTGGTGGTTGGTCACTCCTGATGCCAGGTGTGGCTTCCTGGTCCCTCCGCGGGCTCTAAACGTGCTTGTGCTTTCTGTTCTTCCCTAGAAGTCTCTTGTCAGGGCGAGCGGATAAGAGATTATTACCAAAAGCAGCAGGGCTACGCCGCCTGCCAGACCACCAAGAAAGTCTCCCGCCTGGAGTGCCGCGGCGGCTGCGCCGGAGGCCAGTGCTGCGCGCCGCTGCGGAGCAAGCGGCGGAAATACTCCTTCGAGTGCACCGACGGCTCCTCCTTCGTGGAGGAGGTGGAGAAGGTGGTCAAGTGCGGCTGCGCCGCCGGGTGCGCCTCCTAACCCCCGGCCCGCGCGCTCCTCTCCCGCTGCGTCTCCTCCCTGACCACGGGGGACTCCCGAATGCTTCATAGTGGACATATTTGAAATATATTGTAAAATAGAGAACAGACTTATTTTTATTATGAGAATAGAGACTTTTTTTCTGCATTTGGGAAAAAAAATAGAAATGCTTGAACTATAGCTTCCCCGAAGCTGGAGAAGGGCGGAGGCGGGGAGCCCCCGAGGCGTTAGGACGAGGGGGCCCTGCGCGGCGCGGCCCCTCCCCACGCTGAAGACCCGCAGAAGCGCAGACGCTGATGGGGGGGAGGGGGTGCGCTCTTGCGCGCTGACATGAACTTGTCCTTGTCCGCATCTCCGTGGGCAGAGGACAGACCAAGCACATGCGTGTGAGCGAGCATGCAAGAGGAACGGGACCCGGCATTCAAGGACAGAACAGACGGAGGAGAGGTATTTTGTGCAAAATACAGAGTGTCCCTAAACCTGGGTTCCATCCACGAGAAGAAGACTCGGGAATGCTAAAATGGTACCTTCTTTCTAAACATCAGCATGTTAGCAGAAGAAGCACACAGAAGTGTTTATCTACCGTTTTCCAGTATTAAATTTTTTGTAATATAAAGGATAAAAGAGATGATAAAGAACCAATAGATTATTGATAAATAAATTAGTAATAATATGAATTTTTGTTTCTATAAGTTCTAAACAGCCCTATACAGTATTCAGTTTCCATGAGAAATATTTATTGTATCAAAGTACATTGTACTTAACATTGTAGGCCATCCTTTTGCTGTTTCTCGATGCTTTAATATATATTAATTTATAATTGTCCTGATCTTTTTGTACATTTTTTCAAACTTAAAAAAAAATCAGGATTTTTATTTTGTTTTTGGCAATAGTACTAACATAGGGTATTATCTTGGGATAAATGCGTGTTGGTCTTTTGTTTACTTTGACATCTGACCACCGATGTCACTGACCTACTGGCCTCACTCAGGACACCTGCAGAGAGTATGTCAAATCCTTGCCTGAGATGGTCCTATCCAGAAAGAAGTGGCCCGCCGCTCTGCAACCTGTCCTCACCAAGCAGAAATGGTGTGTAGCAACCGACACTAAAAAGTAGACCTTTTACAAATTAATGTTCCCTTGACCTTTTTGGCCCTTGCGGGGTGGGGTGGTGAGAGAAAAGGCTGTAATGTCAGGAACTGTGATTTTTCCTCCAATCAGTAAAGCTCCTTGGTTACCTTAATATTCCCATGTTAACATGTTTGCTGCTAAATTACAGTGTAGAATTGATCATGATTTATAGTGGACTGTGCTCTTCCCTCCTTAAAATCCCAGGGTATCCTGTAAAGATGCAGATGTTTCTTTCCAAAAACTTTTTTTTACAGAGAAAATTAGATGTACATGTATAATTCCGTGTACTTTGTCTTTCTCCAGACTAATATCAGTTATACTACTGATGTTTGTAAATTAAACAGATATTTACTGCATCAACAGCTTGGTGATTTTCTTAGAAATTGCATAGTATTTTGAATCTCCTCCTTAAGAATTCTTTCATCAGAGTGATACAGAGAGAACAGAAAAGAGAACCACTATTTTCTTCTTGTCAGACATTAGGTTTCAATTAGCGTAGTGTCACATCTAGGGACTTTGCAATGACCACGTGGAAGAGAGAAGTAGAAGAACACATTCCGTGCTAGGAAAAATGTGCATATTTAATTAATGTATTCCCCAAAAAGTAGAAGGTGAACTCTAACGAAACCACAAATGGTATTTTTACTTTGTTCTTCTTTTTCCCTCCATCAGAAGCAGATGGAAAACAATGAAAGCTAAAGAGGCCCTTTCTTCACAGGCGCACTCGGGCAGGTGTGGGTAATGTCACAGCACCATCCACACAGGGGGACAACATTGCCTGGCTGGAATATTAATACCCATCTGCCATGCTATGATGTCTTCATTTTCCTATAAGAAAGTCACCTACGTGTGTGTATACACACACACGCACACACACACACACACACATTATCTTTCACACACAAACATGTCCATTTATTCGCTCTTCTTCAAAATGTCTACATTTTTAACTACATAAATATTATAAAGTCAATTTAAAACATTTAAAATGTTTTTATTCATTATTTTTAAAGGAGAAGGGAGGCAGGAAGAGAGGAAGAGAAACATCCATGTGTGGTTGCCTTTCACCTGCCTCCAGCTAGGGACCCGGCTGGAGACCTGGCTTGCAACCTGGTTATAAGCCCTGGCTGGGAATCAAACCAGCAACCCTTGGGTTCGCAAGCTGGTGCTCATAAAACATTTTTTAATTCCCATTCCTTGCTTCTTTTTCTTCTAGAGCTATGGACCTTCATTAAGCAAAGGAACCTCTAC
Source organism: Noctilio leporinus (assembly GCA_004026585.1). Taxonomy (NCBI): domain Eukaryota; kingdom Metazoa; phylum Chordata; class Mammalia; order Chiroptera; family Noctilionidae; genus Noctilio; species Noctilio leporinus. The sequence continues at coordinate 14,635 of PVIW01000702.1, read as the reverse complement.
AAGGATGACATGGTTTAGATTTGTGTTTATAGGTATAGGTGATCTTACAGCCACTGTCTATTACAGTCCAAGCACTCTGCCAAGGGCTTCATGTGAAACATCTCAGTCAACTCTCACTGCAGGCCTGTGTGTGGGGCCGCCATGCTCCCCTTTTACACAGGTACAAGTGGCTCAAAACTGAGGAGCTGAACCCCTGAATCTACACTGCAGCTCAGTACACACACCCTGTGTTAAGGTTTTCTTTTAAACCTCTGAGCCCCATTTCCACAGCGCAGTTTTTCTATCTACTGATCATTGTTGACTTAAGTAACCTAGATTAGAAGTGTTTGTTTTGGTTTGGGTTTTTAAAGGGGAAAGAGTGAGTCTTAGTAGTTTCCAGACTGTGTTTTTATTTTCTTCCTCCCTGCTTATAAAGGCATAAAATAGAATTATGTTCACCTGAGGTTTGGGCTGAGTTAGCAAGTTTCCTAAGGAGTGGTTTGCCTCGGGATGGGACTACTTTCTGCACATGAACCCTTCTTTGAGAAACTCCAGTAGCCAAATAATTTGCAGCGAATGAGAAAAATGAAGGGCAGTTATTCATGTTATAAGTCTCCTTCCCTGGCTGGTATGGCTCAGTGGATTGGCACCACCCTGAGAACTTAAAGGTCACTGGTTCGATTCCCAGTCAGGGTACATGTCCAAGTCCCTAGCCAGGTCCCCAGCCAGGTCTCCAGCCAGGTCCATAGCTGGAAACAGGTGACAGTCAACCATACATTGATGTTTTGCTCCCTTTCTTCCTCCCTCCTTCCCTTCCCCTCTCTCTAGAGATGATGACTTAAAATCTTAAAAAAAAAAAAGGCTCCTTACTTTTAAATCCTCAACCATAGGATTGCTTTAAGAAGGACACTAACTATTCTAGAGCATTTCAGAGTCCAATCCATTAAAAAAACATATTGCACATTTCAGAATCAAAGCCACTGTACAGAAATAACTTGAAAAGATAAGAGTGATTACATATTGTTAATATGTTTACTTTAAAATTCTCACATTCGTGAGGAGCCATCAGGAAATGCTGTGGAGATTTGACATGTGTTCAATTTAAGATGTGTTCGTTGAATAACTATCAGAATCTTTTCGAGTTCCTGAAATTATAAAACACGAACCCCAGTTTTAGAATGGCTCTGAGCTTTTTTTTTAAATTGTATGTATTTATTTTGTTTTATTTTTGGAAGGCTTCCTTTGTCAGCAGCAACAACTGTTTCTGGAGAAATGATTGAAAGTCTGTTGCAATCGATCCAGGACTTCAGATGTGGCGTGTCGCCATGGCCTCTGCCTCCTGAAGTGCCATTATTTCAAAAGGGATGTTTGTGAAACTATAAGCTATAAAAAGTATCTGAAGCTTTATATAAAGTACATACACCTATGTAAATCCCATAAGCTATTCTCATTCTTAACCATCTCTGTATACTCAGAATTTAAAATACATTTTTATTTCTTATCTCCAATCGCACGCAAGAACCAATGCGAAAGTCCGGTACGCGTATCAGATGAAATACTTCTCTGCTGCCAGTTTACAGCATACACTCCGTGCAGCTGGAGTTGCATGGGAATAGACTTAATAGAAATGACCATACTAATATTTAGTTTCCAATTGTGATACAGGAGATGATGAGATATTAGAAAGTAGTGTAACAGTGGAATCCGATCCAATCTATGGAGAGGTTAGGGGCTGGCTCTATGAAGAAGGGACATTGGAGCAGAGTCCTGAAGGATAAAGTAGGATGGAGAATGGAGGCCGTGACAATGGATGTAGGGTGGAGAGTGGGGGTCCATGCCAAGAAAGCAGCCTTCCCATAGGCCTGAGGAGGGAAAGGACTCATGTGGCCCTGGAAATAAGAAGCAAATAAGAGCCAGAGCCGTATTGATTTCATGTGTGGAATACAGAGACCATTTTCTGGTTTTATAAACTCACTTCATATCGTCCATATTTATCTTTTGAGCATCTGTTTGCTGTGCACTTTTAAAATGTCAACAAAAATGGATTTCCATTTTAAAATAGCAGCTAGTTATTTGTGTTTTAATACAATCCCTCAACTTCTAAATGACATACCTCTGAAGCTACAGGAACTAGAAATACTTACACTAGCATGAAAAGGTAAAAGACTGTATCTTGAATCTCAAAGGACTTTCATGAACTCAAAAGCTGATGAGGCCGGATTGAAATAAAAAGCTGCTGGCCAGCCCGTGCTTCGAAACTCACATGCATTCCTTTCTCTGGACACCAAAGCCAGAGACTCGAGGAGTGAGTCCAATGGAAACCCAGAAAAATCTATGCATTAAAGGTGTCACTTTGTGAGGATGTCAGAGAGCTGTTCCTTCAGCGGACGAGGTCAAATCTTTCTTCATCTGTTAGGATCCTCCAACCAAAACTACACAAAATACTAGGGGAGACTCTTGAGAGATGTAATCCCTACAAATAAACTGCTGTAGATGTGAATTAATACTGAAAGTGCCATGGTAGAATAATGGGAAGAGGGAAGCACTTTTTTAATACAGAAAATTGGAGAACAATTACATTATATTCTTCAGTACCCAGCACTGAGCTAATAAAATGGGTTGAGCAAAAACATGGTGATGAAAATTTACAAATTATATTTGGGGGTGAAGGCTAAAAAGTTCTGAATTCTTTGCTGGGCATAGAAGATTAAGATTAAGATAGGAAAATGGTTTGTCCAGACCTGTCATATGTGTTTTTTAAATGATTACAAAATTAAAAATGAACTGATCAGGTGACTATTTTTTAATTCTGAAAAGTGAAGAGAGTATCAAGTATGCAAGAATTATTTTCCAAATGGATTTTTCGGTTACCTCCCTCCTCCAACCCACAAAGGTGAAATGGAGGACCCTTAGAAATGCTCACTGTATCCAGAGATATAAAAGTGAAGGCATTGCCAATCCTGCATTTGGATGTATTATAGCTTTGTCTTTGTGTCAATATGTGGGTGGTTGAATTTGGATTCTAAAGAAAATCAAACGTTGAAAAACACACACTCAAAAAAACAAGGGAACAAGGGAATGGGAGAAACTGTCTAAAAATCTTGCTATCATTAATCTTACTCTCCCTTCTCAAAGTAGCTAGAAGTATTTTCCGTTTGTTCCCATAGATTGTGGCAGAGAGATTAAGTGACTTGCCCAAGGTCACACAATCTGAATCTCCTGACTCCAACCATAATGCAATATTGATCCCACTGGAATGGATAGATAGGCAAAGTCTGTGCAAGGCTTTGTGCGGTAATACGGGATAAACGCCTGTTTCTGAAGGAGAGTTATTTTGGTTTTATAAGAAAAACATCCATGAAGAGCACTCACTTTCCCCAGAACATGTTAAAATCTTCTCTCATTTGGCAAAGGAAAGTAAATAGGAATTTTAACTGGAATTATCTTCCCGGAACTGAGACTGGAGGGATGGAACCAATCTTCCAAGGTTGCTTCTACTGAAGCAGGTCATCGCTCTGGTCGTCTGTGCCTCAGTGGAGTGAGGGGACAGGGAGTGACTGAATTCTGCTGCTGAGACAGGCTCAAGGACAGGATTGGACGTGTCTGGTCTCCTTAGAGCAGTGGCAAGTCACAGCCTTGGCTTCATTCCAGGTCTCAAGGCATCCCTTATAGAGGACAATAAAAAGGCCAAGGACACAAATGGGAACGGAACGTCTCTGTGAATGAGCATGCCTGATAGCCAGTGTGTCCTCTGCCTCGGGGTACCTTGTTCCCCAGCAAAGGGGAAGATTCTCACTGCAAATCACCTAAGCTTGCCTTCCTCGATCCCTCTTGGTTTCTGCTCACAATGTCGCCATTCAATTACCTCGACCTCCAGCTCTTACTTTCAATTATATCTCCACATTGATTTTTTCACTTCTATTATTCCTACAGTAGCCACAATTCTTCTCTTCTGATGCCTGTCAGCTGCTTTTTGGAGCCGTGAAATGAGCAGGAACACATTTCTGAATGACACGCACATCCTCAGTTTGATTGGGAAATAAGCCTGTAATCAGGTGGCAGAAAACACCTGGTGGTCTTACAGCACAAAAAAAAAAAAAAGAAATGGAACCCCATCATCTCTGTCTCCTCATTTAACCTCAACATCCTTCCCCCACACCCTTTTTTTTAATGCATCCATATTTTAGGAAATTAACACATGATTGTACCAATTAAAAAGGTAGTCTGAGAATGAAGGGTTGTAGTGTAGAAATTCCAATCACAGCTGTGATCACAACAGAGCACACCCCAAGGCCACACATGTCTGTAGAGGCTAGGGGCCCAGTCAGTTCCATGAAGTCAGACCTAGAGCTGTTCCTCCAGTTCCTAATGTACACACACACACACAAGCATGTACACACAACCAGAACACACATCATGCACACATCATACACACCACACACACATTACACCTATAAACTCAGTCATTCCAAATAATATATTGGTTTTAAAAACTCATGATACCTTAAAGTCTAACTTTTCGCCACAGCTGAAGGATAGTTCTTTGCAGATGTTAGAAGGCCTAACTCACAGACCAGATAACGTATAAACTCATGAGCCGAGGGACACATTCAGGATTCCAGAAATCCACATGGAATCTTCTCTCATGTAGAAATAAAGGTAAAAATTATGTGATGCAAGGAATTGTATGAGATTCAAAATCTAAAAGAATAGTAGTGGCAGCTTTGTGTGTGCCCGTTTTCTTACCTTGAATCCTATGTCTTCTAAAAGCAGAATCTGCATACAGGGAAGCAATTGCAACTATGACCATCATGGTACAATATGGAACCCAACCAGTGGGTCTGGGACAGGAAAAGGGCCACATATGGAAAGGTATCCTTGACCTGAGAATATCAGGGGGTTACTTGCTCAGGCTTCCATCCCACACTCCAGATTAGCGCTTCCTTCTTTCACACCATACCCTGTCCTCAGGATGTACTAACCTGCCTTAACTGAGCTCCTGTAGACATCATGGCATATCTGCCAGAAACCAAAAGACTTACCCTGCCACCTGATGGAATCTCTACCCACAGGCAGCCCTCCACTACCAGCCCATTTTGGACTTGCCTGGTGTAAGAGAAACAGCATACCCAAGGTCTCACACCCTTCCCAGGTCAGTCTGCGTGCAATGACTATGTGGTGCTGGCATATAAATGCCTGACTCCCTTCTCCCCAATGGGAGCCATTTATGAAGGGCCATCCCAGCTTTGTGGCTCCTTGAGGGGTCAGCTGAAACCTTCCTTAAGACTGCATCACAGCAACCTGTCCCTCTGCCCAAGCCAGCTTTTTTTCCCTTCCACAGGTGGTGATCCTGAGAGCACACCCTCCTTTATGCACAGTGTCAGCCTCTGGGCAACACAACCTGGGATCCCCTATCTCCCAGGCAGGTGGTGAACGTAAGACCATGGTGCACCAATGAGATGCCCCTTTGAGGTGCAATAAGTGGCAACTTTTTGCCTCATAATGGAATCAGGAAGTCAGAGTGGCATTTTAAAAACAAGATGTGATGACAGAGTGGCATCCAGCTTGGATAAGTCAGTCATTGTTGTCCAAGCCTCCATGTGGTTAGTGCTCTGGAAACTAGAAAAAAAGTGCCTTCGTATCTGTCCTTGACCTTGTTCATAAGTCTTACACTGACCCCTCAATAGGTAATCTGACAGACTCAGAACCCCAGTACCACCCCTTTTGTGGTTACCCGTGAAGGCCTGCAGTCTCCTCATGCATCCTCTCAAATCTAAAAGAGATTATTACCACTCTCTCACTGCAAAATGGAGCTTCAGCTCCCCTAAGGTCTCCTAAGACTTAGGGTGTTTCCTTTCTTCTAAGAGTAAGAAAATAATTACCTGGTATCTTACCTTGGGCAGCCGTAGCAAAATACCATAGGCTGGGTAGCTTAAACAATAGTAATTATTTCTCACAGCTAAGAAAAGCCCAAGGCCTGGCTGGTGGCACAGTGGATAGGCACTGGCCTGCAAACCCAAAGGTCGCTGGTTTGATTCCCAGCCAGGGCACATAATCAGGTTGCAAGCCAGGTCTCCAGCCACGTCCGTAGCTGGAGGCAAGTGAAAGGCAACCACACATTGATGTTTCTCTCCCTTTCTTTCTTCCTCTCTTCCTGCCTTTCTTTCTGAAAATAATGAATTTAAAGAGAGAGAGAGAGAGAGAGAGAGAGAGAGAGAGAGAGAGAGAGAGAGAAAGAGAGAGAGGAAAAGCCCAGAATCTAAGCGGTGGTCAGTTAGTTTCTGGTGAGAGTTCTTGTGGCTTGCACATGGCCATCATCTCTCTGGTCCTCTCAGAGACATGCATGCTGGGAGAAAGAGAGTTCCTCTTCCTTCTTCTTCTCTTTCACCCTCTCCTCCACATCCTTCTTTTTCTTCCTCTTCCTCTTCTTCTTCTTCCTTCTTCTTCCTCTTCCTCTTCTCCTTCTCTTCCTCTTCTTCCTCTTCCTCCTCTGCCTTCTCCTCCTCCCCGTTCTCCTCCTTCTGAAACCTCTAATCCCATCCTGATGGCCACACTCTCACAAAAAGCCTCATTTTCCAATTACCATTGCACCCAGTGTTAGGGCCTCACTATGTGAATTTTGAGGGAACACAAACATTCAGTCCAATGCATGCCATTTGTGGTCAAGTCAGAGACAGAAACCATTTTCTATGGCTTCTGCACCCACAGTAGCTTGTGCTGAGCACAAATAGAGCAAGAAATGAAGAAGGTTGGGAGATGCTGTATGTTTATCTCTCTGACCTACCAGATAGTGCCTAAAAGAGTGGTGGTTTAGTTATCCATTGTGTATGGCAAATGACCCCTGGACTCAGTAGCTTAAATAATTAATAAGCATTTTTATCTCTCACAGCTCCTATTGGACAAGATTTGGGGGAAGAGCTAGACTTTTGGTCCAATAGGCTGGGGCTGCCTGATGGCCAGGGGCCCTGGTTTTTGTCCATATGGGCCTCTCACAAAGTTGTTTAAATGTCTTCCTCACAGAGTGGTTAGCTTTCCCCAGAGCCAGCAATGCAAAGCATTACAGTAGAAGCTGCCTTTTAATACCAGCCTCAAAAGTCATGCGCTGTCACTCCTATAGCATTCAGAGCAGGTTCATTTCTGACTCAGCTACAACAGGAGACTACACAAGGGCATAACAAGTAGAGGTGATGGTCACTGGGGTCATCTGGAAGCCTGGCTCCCACCAACAGTGTCTAAGACAAGAGTTAGTCATTTCCATGGAAAATGCCAAAGGAAGCACTAACTCTGGCCGTTAAAGAAACTCTACAATGAAGAAACTTGTGTTTGGTATCTTTCATAAAACATATAGCTCCAGACCGTTACTACTTAATCCAAGTGATTTTCTTGTTCTAAACTACTCAGATCCTAGTCTTCCTGGTAGATTGTGTGCTACTCAATACCTATGGACCTTTGCATCCCCAAAGATTTGGGAAATTTCCAATGCATGGTCATTTAACACATTGTTGACCAGCAATTTTATACAGAAGCTAGTGCAAGTGCAAACATGAATTAATGTAGCAAACTACACTCATCTTTTCATGAACACATTGTGGACCGGCAATTTTCTAGCAAAAGCTGAAGCAATTGCAAGCGTGAGTTAACTAGTTATCGTTCTCAAGTTGGCCTTGAGAACAAGAGCTTTCTTCATGACGGATCAACAAAGTGTTAATACATTTTGAATGACGGAACATGCTAGATGCTGGGTATTCAATACAGAGCTAACGAGAGCTGACCTCTGCCCAGTAGAACTTACGTTCCATGTTGGAAGATGAAAAGTCCAGTAGACAAACAAACGATTGTATAATTCAACATTGTAATAAGTGTTGTGTGCGCTAGTGGAATAGAAAATACTGCCAGGAAGGAGCCTGATTTATGGATGGCGGTCAGGAAGGGTCTCGCTGTGGAGGCGATGTTTGGGCTGAGACCTCGCAGAGGAGAATGAGCTCCACCAAAAAGAAAAAACATCCCGGGAAGAAGAAGGATCAGCCTGCAGAGGGCTGTGCTGACAGGCACATTGCGGGCACAGCACAGGTGCGTGAAGCTATGTCACGCACAGTGGACGGCGGAGAAGTGGCGTTCACCAGCATTACAAAGGAGGGGTCACCTGCTTGACCATGAAGCACTTGGTAAGGCGTAAGGAATGGAACGTAAAAATGTATTCCAAGTCAGAAATGAAGTCCCTGGATATTCTTCAAAATGGAGTTTTGATACCAACTGAAAGTGTAATCTCCCTCCAACATTCACACGTAGGAGAAGCCATTGAACCTCCTTCCCCTGCCTGGCTCCTCGCTTTCCTCTCTTCCAACAGTCTGGCTCTTTGTCCCCCTTCCCTTCCCCTCCACCTGTAGAACTGTGTTTTCTCCCCTTTGTAACGAGCATTCTGTGACATCGAATGTTCTCTCTGCTCTTCCGGAATAACATGGAGATGCAGACAGAATCAAACTCATCTTTCTTTCTGAGGAGGAAAGGAGCCAGAGCAGTGTATCCTGTTTCTCAGGGGAAGAGGCGCCATGAATACCACCCCCTACAAGGCACCCAAAAAGTTCCATTAATTTATTACAATATCGCAAGGGATTTCCTTCTCCTTTCTCTGCCAAGCCAAGACTTCCGCTGCCCCTGACATCCACACGGGTGCAATGTGGTCAAAAATGGTTCCTGTGCTAGATCAGGGGGCCTGTACATTTTTTTCTGTGACTAACAAGATAGTCAATCAGTTTAGCCTGGTGACCCAGGGGTCTCTTTTGCAATGGCTGGACTCTGCCATTGCTGACTCATAACTGATAGCCACAGTTCGTATGTAAATGAACAAGGGACTGCATGCCAATAAAGCATCATTTATAGATGCGGAATTTTGTATTTCATATAGTTTTCATTTTTATGTGTTGTGAAATGTTCATCTTCTTTTGATTTTTTTTTTTTCAGACAGTTAAAAATGTCAAAGCCAGTCTTAGCTTACGGGCCATATAAAAACGGGCATCAAGCTAAATTGGGCCCCTAGGCCCTAGTTGGCTGACCCCTGTGCTAGGTAATTGGGATACAATAGAAGGAAGCTGTCGATCTCTGTTCTGGAAAAACTAACAGTCGCAGTCAAGGCAGGTCACATGATCCAATAATTGCCCCATAAAGTGGTAACTATGAACCATAACCACAGCAAGGACAAGGCACTGTGGGCGATGAGAGAAAGAATGGCTGAGAAACCCAGATGGAGGGAACTGGGTGTCTGCGCGGCTGCATGGAGTAGGGCTGACCAGCAGCCTGGACCCCTTTCCTCGGTGCTATTACAGGAGAGAGAAATACATTCTGTGTCCTTCCAGCCACAAGATTCCAGGGTTCTTTGTAACAGCACTTTGCTCAACCTTCACCAGTGCACTCCTTCATGGGGGCATTGTGAAGAGTAAATGAGACTATCCATGCGAACTTGACAGCTGGTCAAGTTCTGGTAAATAATTAGTTATTAATAGTACTCTTTGTTAAGATACAACCTTCTAGGCATGATCTGAACTCCCACCCCGCCCCCCAACCCCCCAGAAAAAATTAAAGGTGCTGATACAAGAATTACAGAAACTAGATGAATTGTAAGAAATAGATTCTGGACAGATCAAAACACCAAATGCTTATGGTATATAATAATGATTACAATGCTTACGATTATTTATGGCCTGCTGTGTGAGCTAGGCTCTGCACTAGGAGATTCATTCTTATAGAGTCCCTATCGATATGTATCTGTATCCGTATTTTTGCGTTCCGAAACAAAGATCATGGAAATAATGGAACATTAATCTTCAAGGCAGTCAGCATTTGGGGGAAAAGAAAAAAGAAACCCTAGCTCAATCAAGAGTCTCACTAAACTGCAGCTAGTTAGAAATGTAGCTGACATTTAAGAGGATATAACAAATGACCCCAGGCAGGGAGTTTCTGAGCCATCGGAAGGAATGTTAAGTAACATGCAACATTTTAATTCCATTTGTCTGGCTCCTCCAGAGTTCACTCTTAAGGGATTCTAATCATTAATCACTCAGAGACTGTGTCTACATTCAGGCTGCCTTTTCTGGGAAAGTGATATATCTTGAATTTTAAAGTCACAGTCATGGTCCCCAAACGAGGTCAGAGTACTAAGTTTTACCATTATCCACACAACCAGGGTATCTGGGCCTAGAGGCCAGTAGCAGTTTTCTCTCCTGGGTTATGATTTTGTGTAAATACACACACAAACATGATAGGACCTTCGTACAGGGAGAGCTTCTACCAAACCCCAACTTTGACTTTTCATTAGGAAGATATCCTGGGAGCGTGAAAGTAGCTTTCAACTCTGCAGAGTGAATTCCCTGACCTGCAGGCCTCAGGAAGTATATTCCCAGGAAGAAAGAAAATGTGCACCACATGGATACATTCCCAGCTAATCCTCCCTCCCCCCAGCCACCGTCAGCCCCCACCCCCACCCCCACACTCCGGCCCCCTGGCCTTGAACCAGCCCAGGACAGACAGAGCAGCTACCAAAGGAAGTGATCACCCCAGGTTCCTTTCCAAGACAGACAAAGGGATACCAAAAAGCAGAAAAGTCATAATGTCAGAGAGAAGCAAGGGGGAGTTCAGGAGCCGCTAGAATCTCTTGGCGGTGGCCATGACCAGGACTCTTTCCTTGACCAAACTTTGGTCGGGCTCCTCGGAGCCCACTTCCTGGCTAGGTCTCGTTCTTGACGTGCTGAGCTCAGTTTTGACAAAGAATCCTACTAAGTCAGTTTATCAAGAGTCCCTCCTTCCCTGATAGCCCATGTAGCCCCTCTTCCCTCACCCTTGGTCTCTAATCAAGTTCCTCTTGTCCCCCATTCCTTAACACCTAACACAGCTTCTCTTCATAATTTTCCACTCAGCCCCTCACCCTGCTCACTGCTTGTAAACCACTCTGTGTTCCTGCTGTATTCAGAGTTGAGTTCAATCTCTCTCCCCTATTGCAATGGGCTTGAGTAAAGTCTTCCTTGCCATTTTTAACAAGCGGCCAGGCAAAATTTTTCTTTTACAACCTTGAAACTAGGGCTGGAAACATCTGAGTATTTTGTTTCACCTGGGCAGGCGTTAATGCTCATAAATTAGCATTTGTTAAGAGGAACACAGGGTGGATGGTGGGTGGAATTCAGCAATAGGCCAGAGGAAAAGTGGAACAAAGTGTATTAAGGGTTCTAGAGGAAACACCAGGGTGCCTCAGCGAATAAATGACACAAGGAGGTCAAAGCTGGGCCCAGGCTGAGGGAGGGACAAGATGGGGGTGCGGGGGGTGCGGGCCTTTGTTAGGGTCTGTGGGGCAAATGCTTTGAGATTTCTGTGCTAGTCCAGCTCGGTCAATTCAGATCAAAAAGAACTTGGGAGGCAGCACAGACTTGCTCCAGAGGCCTGTTGGGGAAGTCAGTCAGGATCTGTGCTGTAAGGGCAGGCTGGTTCCAAGGACAGGCACTGGCACGAGGAGGTGAAAGTCAGTTTGAGGCCCCTGCAGGCTGTTCAGCCAAACAGAATGGATGCCAAAGCAGCGAGCCCATGCTGAAGCCTAGGTAACCTGTGGACCGCAGGCTAAGATTTCCTCAAGGGTTGGGCCAGGTGAGAATAGCTGCCCCTCCCAAGTCAAAGCAGGTGTCCTCCAGTTCAGTGCGGAAGCCAAGTAAGGATATGAGCACCAGCATGTGACTGGGCCTCAGTTCAGCAACCCCAGTTCCTGAATGTGGCTGGGAAAGAATTCTGGCCCAAGGAACGCCAATCCCAAGAGGTAGTTTATTTAGAAAAGTCACAGAAGTAGAAAATGTGAGCCGGCTGGGCTACGTAGGCTCAGGAAACAAGTTGTAGAGGCAAAAGGTGGGCTTAGGAGAACGAAAGGCAGAGGGAACGTGCCTGGGAGGAGGAGGGAGTGGAAGGCATGGACCAGAGAGAGACAGGGAGACAGAGAGAGACAGAGGGAGGGAGAGAGACAGAGGGAGGGGGAGAGAGAGAACTTGCAGGGTCCTCTGTCCTTGAGGTTTGAAAGACGGGGATTTTAGGGCAGTTCTGAGGAAAAGATCTCAGTAGAATATTCATCAGCTTTCTAGGTGTGTCCTCTCAGGGTTCTGGTCTCCACTGATGGTCAGCGCCAGGGCAGGGGGCATCATTAGTCATTGCAGCTGGTCCTGATGTCAGCTATGGGTTCACACCCAGCCCTGCCACCCTGAAAGTGTGACCTTAGCAACTTACTCAAGCTTCCAGCACTTCAATTTTCACACTTACAAACTTCAGTAAGGATATCAGAGACCATCTCGTTCTTTGTGAGGTTCGTGATCAGAACACCTGAAGTGCTTGGAACAGTTTCTAACACCGAAGTCTGGGTTAAGTGGTGGTTTTTACTTTACGGTTAGATTTAAGATTCCAGTACTTCCCCATGTAAGACATAGAGACTCGGATCATCTCAGACACGTCTCACCATCACCCTTCCCTTTCCTCAGCCTAGGAAGCTTCCTTGGAAATCAAAAGTGTGAATGGGAAATCCAAGTATAACATGTAACTTGCCAGCAGCTTCAGTCTCTTTCTGCTCTGCGTTGCTATCATTAGCATGCGACATTGTCTGGATGTGGGTTTACTTCTGACTTCTGTTTGTGTTGACAAGAGCTCAGTTGACTTCTAAGGCTGTGAGGTAGATGGGGTAAGGGGCAGTAAGGGTTTGAGCTGAAAACACAAGGAAACGTAGAAACGGTTTTGGAGCTGGGTAGGTAGGAGGTACCGGGCACCCGGAGGTTGATACAGGTCAGTAGTTTTCCAGCTGCAGATGGTTGTAGCCAAGGGGGTGGGGGTGGGGTGGGGAAGAGGCTGAGAACTCTGGCTCCGGCCACAACCCCACCCTCCCCACTTTCAGGGAGGGCAACCATTTTTCTTCTATATCCCTTTATAGGAGCCTTGTATGTGTTTAGGGGTCTTCTGCTTGACAAAAATGGGAGCATGATAACGATCACTTCATGCCTATTTAAGTGCTGGCTCAATTAGATAATGAAACACTTGGAATTCAAGTCCTCTTTGCCACCTGCGTTGATTTCAGCCTGTTGTAAGCATTTGCAATGATGGTCTGGATGTAAGAGTGACGTGTGTTTCCAAAGAGAAACATTGCTGACAAATTCACTGTCACCCTTCCACTGCCTCAGCAGCATCGTTTTCAAAAGGTGAAAGCAAACGTCTCATAGAAGTATAAATGGGCCCATGAGAACGATTTTATTGAACCTGTTAGCTCAGGAGCGCAATTCTAATATATTCACACCAGCACCGGTCTGGATTCCACAGCCACCCGTGGCTTGCAGCTACCACTCTGGCCAGTGCAGATAAAGACCATTTCCATCGTTACAGAGTTCTGTGGGAGGGCCCAGCTCTGCATAAGGGTGAGTGCTACACACAGCAACTGGTAAAAGCACAGCAGGCGCCCAGAACCTGAGCAGACGGAGGGAGCTGGGTGTGGCCCAGTGGCAGAAAGCTGTCCCCTCTAACGAAGGGCTGGCTGTTGAGGCTGGTAGGTTGTGTCAAAGCTTAACTCTGGAAGAGCAGGAGAGCTAGAGGAACAGAAGGAAGTCCGGACGGAAGGACAAAAGGACGATTCTAAGGCGCACTGTATTGGCTTGGGACTCTAAGGGTCAAGTTTTCCTGTCCACTTTTCTGGCTAACGGGCAACGCATCTCTCCCACATCAAGCAACTGCCCTGGTGGCTGATCCAGGAAAGTCAGAGGGGGGTTGGAAAACGAGCTTCCGTTTATCTAGGGTTCCCAAGGCAGCGCTTGTGCCCATACGTTCAGAATTTGCAGGTTGTTAGGTTTATCCTCATCGATAGGATGTCTTATCAGTCTCGGGTTCTTAAAGGGACTTGAGGTAGGTTAACAAGGTTCATCTACAACAACAAAACAAAAAAAATAAATAAAAGAGAGAGAGAGAGAGAGCAAGGACAGTAGCCTCAAAGTCAAGCACCTCCAGTTTTCATCATCTGTAAAATTACAGCACAGTGTTAGCTTTACTGGGTCATTGTTCCAAATACATAGTGCACCTAAAGTCCCCCCAAATATGTATGGTACATAGGAGGAGTTCAATAAATAGTAGCTCTTCCAATGTGATTTGCCTAATAAGATAAATAAATGAAAGTAAGGTGAAATGTGGTTTGACTACCACCCAGAGAGCCGGAAGTATGGAATACATGACTGTCTTAAACTTTGAGAAATGGAGAAGATACTGGAACATTAGCTTCTTCTTTTTTTTTTTTTTTAATTTTATTGTTGTTGTATTACATCATCCCCTTTTTGCTCCCCTCTGTCCCCCTCCCCACCCACCCATTCCTCCCAAAATCAATCCCCCCTGTTGTCCATGTCCATGGTTCCTTTATACTAGGTTCTTGTCTAAGCTGCTCCCCTTTCCTGCCTCTGCCTTCCCCCACCCCCCAACCCCTTTCCCCCTGACCACTGAAGGCCTATTCATTGTATTCATATATTTGGTTCTGTTTTGCTTGTTGTTAGTTTTGCTCATTATTGTCCCGTAATGGGTGAGATCATATGATATTTGTCCTTCACTGACTGGCTTATTTCACTAAGCATAATACTCTCCAGTTCCATCCATGTTGTTGCAAAGGGTACAA